>VOQK01000337.1:0-22956 GCA_015052645.1 Benitochromis conjunctus | reverse complement strand
GAAGTAACAACCTAAGAAGATCAGAAAGAAGCAGAAGTTGTTTGGAACGACACAGCGAGGGATGGGCACAGTGTAAAAGAATGACGAGTGGGGACTGATGGTAATGTTACAGATGAACAGAGTAAATCAGGACGAAGCATGTACAGTCATGGTAAAAAGACAGTACACCCTATTAAAAATCTAAGTTTTTATGTATCCAGATGGAATTAAAAAAGAAAAAAAAATCTGGTCCTTAGTGGGTCTTGAAATTAGGTTAAATACAACCACAGATAAACAACAATTAAATATTACAGTGCGTCATTAGGAGTGTAAGTAGCAGCCAGATGCAGCTGCTAATCAAATGTACTTGGTTAATTGATAATCAGCAAATGTGAGCACCTCTATAAAACACAGACAATTTGGCAGTTTTCTGCTCTGGAGCATTCAGATGTGTGTTAACACAAGCCATCAGCAATCTTAGAGAAGCAATTGTTGCTGCCTATCATTCCAGATAGGGTTATAAGGGCATTTCCAAACAATGTTTCCCATCGTTCTCCAGTGAGAAAGATTATTCACATGTGGAAAACATTCAAGACAGCTGCCAATCATCACAGGAGTGGGTCTGAACACGCAATGCTCAGAGAAACTGCAAAAATATAAAACAACCAAACACAGCCTGTCAGCACTAGCTAGCTGACTGTCAACTGTCAAGTGCAGTGGTGCAGGGATGATGACTTGGTTTGTTTTGCAGCCGCTGGATCAAGGCACCTGGCAGTCATTGAGTCATCTGTGAGCTCCTCTGTATACCGAGGCATTCTAGAGTCAAATGTGACGTCATCTGTTGGCTAACTCTGCAAAAGGACAAAGATCCCAAGCACAGCAGCAACTCTACAACAGAATGACTGAAAAAGAGAATAATCAAAGTCCAGACGTCAACCTGACTGAAATGCTGTGGTGGGATCTTAAGAGAGCTGTGCATAAATGAATGCCAACAAACCTCAATGAACTGAAGAAGACTGATAAAGTCACACAGAAAACAATTACTTCCAATTATTGCTGCTACAGGTGGTTCTACAAGCTACTGAGTCATTGGGTGCACTTAGTTTTTCCACAAACTACTTCTGCATTTTATTTTTTTGGTCAATAAATAAAGACACAGTGTAAAATGCCATGTGTTGTTGTTTATCTCAGGTTGTATTTAGCTCCATTTAAAACCTCCTAAGACCAGATCATGTTTTAAATATTATATCCTGATATGTAAAACATTACAACTGACAGAGGCTGTACTTTCTTTTGACCACAACTGTACATACATTTTCAGGTATACTATCAAACTTATAATGGATTTGGGGCTCAACAAAAGGGTCTTGAAATGTCATTGTTAGAGTAATAAAAATGAAAAACAGTACAGTATGAAATATATATTTAGATGCTTTTTACTTTGCCAGAAATATGCATCTGAACTGAAAATACTGGAAACAGCCTGCCGGGCCATCAAATATAAATGGCTCCTTTGTATACAGTTTATGAGAATAAAGCGTGAAGTGTATCTGTTTGATCAGAATTATTTTTTTTTATCTCTGAACATCTTGTTTCCCCTCTTCCTCTCTCACCTTCCCTGTAGTCTCTTTCTTGTTTTTTGCCGTCTTTGTTTTTCTCTCTTTCTTCATTCGTTCAGCTGGGGGAGCCAAATACTCTGGTGGGAAGGGCATCTGCCCAACACACACGCAGGCCCCAAATCATTGTCAAATGACCACACAAACATGCATGCACACAGTCAAAGGGCAGTTTATAAGACACACAGAAAAACAAAGAAAACATACACAGAAGAATGAACAACACAAAGACAGTGGAGCAATTATAAATCTAAAAACAAAAAGCAAGGAACAGACTTGTGAATAAAATAATCAAATAATGCAAAAAAAAACAAAAAACAGATTATGCTCTCTGATGAGAAGATGACTATGACGGCAATGTTACTGTTGTTGGTCGCAATAAGATAGGAGGAGGGGAATAAGAAACTCACAGCGTTGAGGTACGCCCCAGAGCCGGATGACTGCAGGGAATTCACACCAGGACGGGAAAGCAGGGAGAGATGAGGAGATGATGATGAAGGGAGGCACACGCCGGGACTACTTTTTCGCCTGAAAAGAAGGTCATGGATAAAATGAAAAGAAATATGAATGTGTTTAATGTTTAGTTTAACAGTTAGAAAGCACAAATATTTTACTCAACTGTCCTAACAGGCTTACTTGGCTTGGACATCTGAAGTAAGTCCAAATAGAGCTAGCTTTGAAATGCCCCCCCGCCGCATTCTGCCTTCATTGCATATCTATCCATCCATTTTCTGCTGATTATTCGGGGCATGAACGTTGGGGCAGCAGAGAAGCTAGACCACCTCCTCCTCCCCAGCCACCTCCTCCAGCTCATCCGGGGGAACAGCGTGTCCTGCGATTACCCCGGGGCCTACTCCCAGTAGATCATTCCTGGAACATTTTGCTACTCCTACTCTGAGTCCCTCCGGAATGACTGAACTTCTCACCCTGTCACTAAGAGGGAGGGCAAGCCACCTTCTCCCTTAGAGACAGGGTGACAGAAACATTATGCTTTTTTTTTTTTCACCCAGAATTGTGAAAACACTGTCTATGTGCTAGCTAGTTACAGTTAAGAAAAGGGAGAAAACTGTAAAACAGTAAAAATATTCAGTGTATGATTTATTAGTGTTGGCTAGAGACTCACATTAAACAAAGGGAAATCCCTACTCTAACCTGTACCTTAATATAATTTAATGCCTGGATATAAACTGACTGGCCAGAAAAAAAGTCACCACCTAGATTTAACACCTCAAATAGAAAAGAGCCTTCCACCAATAATTACTGTGGTGATTCACATGTTTCATATATGGAGCTCCATTTCAAAAGGGACAAAATAATGGTCTGCATCCATTCTGCATGATTACTGAAATTACTAAAATTGGATTAAGAACTGTTCAGTACATTATTGAACCTGGAAGTGGTGATGATTGAATGATCATAAATCACTTTAATATTTGTTGAAATCAAATCATACAACATGGCTATGTTTAATACTGAAAGGGTATTTCCACACATAGCCTTAAGAAAACAACTTATTGTTTAATTGGGGAAAAAGGCTTCAGTTTAGTAGGGAGCATAAAGATTGGAATCTTGAGCAGTGGAAAAAGATCATGTGGTCATATAAGCCCAGATTTAGCTGACTTCAGATTGATGGGAGCATCAGAGTAAGAGGAGAGGTGGATGAAGTGATGGAGCCAACTCACCTGGCGCCTACTGTATAAGCCTGTGTGGTCATAGTTATGATCTGTGGTTGCTTCAGCTGGTCTCAGGTAGGTTTGGTAGTGTTATTTGTCCAAAAATGAGATCAGCTAACTACCGGAATACACTGTCCATGATTTTTCCATCACTGAATTTTTTTTCTTCCCTAAATACACAGGCATATTCCAAGATGACAACACAAGAATTCATTGGGCTCAAACTATAAAATGAGTGATTCAGGGAGCATGTGACTACTACTATGAATACCTATAAAACATGCGTATAACACAGGTAACTTTTATTGCACAAGATGTCTGGGAAGAGTGCCATAACAGGTTAAATATGAACCTACTCAAAAGTGAATGATTCTGGTTGATCTACCTGGTAATTTATTTACCTAAATAGCAGACTTACTTCTTTGCTCCCTCTCGTTCCCTTTCCCTATCTCTGGGTCCTTCCCCTTCGCTATTTTCTGAGGAAACAGTTGCTTCTGAATCTGCTGACGAAAAACAAAACAAAACTGATCCAGCGGGACTTCAGAGGCAACAGCTTTTTTTCTTTTCTTTTTTAAACTCATAAAGGTTTGATGTTTCATATCTACCTGATGAGTCTTCATCTATTCGCTCATACTGCAACAATCTGTCCAGAAGAAAGCTGGAAAACACGTAGAGAACATTACTTTTTGCATTTCCATTAGGATGCACAAAGCATACATATATAAAGACACAATCTTCACAAACCTCTTGTCCCTGGAAACTTTCAGAAGTTTCCTCTGTGCTCTCCTCAGCTCCTCCTGAAAACACTCCTGCTCCTGGAAAAGGAAACCAAACACGAAATCAACGCAAAGACGGACACACAACTATATTACGGCAGAGGAAACGGGGGCACTTTAGAATGAAAACACTCACATAGACAAGAAACTTTAATTTCCGTTTGAGATTTTTATATTTCCGCTTGTAGTCGACTTCGACGTCCGCTTGGCCGTTCATGTCTGAAATGCAAATAATTAAACCATGAAATCTGCACTTTGCTAGCAGCTGTGGATACTAACTGTAATCGTTTTATAACAGCTAGTGTCTATAAAAGCACATACTTTGTTTCCAGCGGAACCAGCCTCCGTATCTTCAGCTAGCTCCGATATCTAGCCTGCTAGCTAAAGCTAGAGCGCCAGGAACAGTTCAAAATGTTTACGAAGGTTTATTACAAATATGCCTTCACGAGTCAGGTGAATTTGAAGCTAATTTATCTCATGACACCTCTCTCCTGAGTCTGCCGTGGGACGTGCTATTGTTTACCTATCTGACGTCATTTTCGTGCGTCCTTCTTCTTCTGCTATTTCACATCCACCCTTTCGGTGCTTTTCCGCCGCTTCCTGGGGGGAAGTGGAGGTACCAATTTGAAAAATCCCAACAAAAGTCGGAACATCGGCATGTTCATGTTTTATATTTAAATCCCCTTCTTCTTTTTCATTGTCATCCAGCTGTCCTCTTTATGGAGCACTACAACGGATCATTTGTCTCCACCTTACCCTGTTTCTTGCGTCCTCTGTCACACCAGCGCTCAGCATATCCTCCTTTACTACACGCACAAATCTTCTCTAAACTCTTCCTTTTACCTCCTTTTAGCTCATTTTCAGTCCAGTCCTTGTACCCGACTATTCTCAAAGGAATGTGGGTTTTTTTTTGTTAAAATGCTTCTCTATGAATTTGAGAACTCAAAGCACTTTTTAGTACAATCCTCATTCATGAGTTGTCTACAGTGTTGTAGACAATCCATCTGAACCTTTAGGTGATCCATTTACTATTCATTGAAGCCTTATCAGTGGAAGGGCAGCTGTCAAAAAGCCATTTTTAATGAAGGAAAATAGGGCAACAGGTCTTATGGAGTGATGAATCCGAATTGAAACTTTTGGTTCTAAGTGAGAGAGTTATGGCTGTAGACAGTCTCTGTTTAGAACAGAGCCAGCCATCTGTAAAACACAGTGGAGGCCGTGTCATGGTTCAGGACTGCATTTCAGCCACTGATGTTGGGGATCTAGGAAATTATGAATCCAGAAAAGTATAGCCATTCAATATTATCTAGAACACATTTGAATTGACGCTGCTATAATTTTTAGTATGACAGTGATTCCAAACATACTGCCAGTGCAGTGAAAGCATAATCAAAAAACAAAAACAAAAAAACACTCACAATGGAACACTATCAGTCATGGATTGGCCTCCCTAGAGCCCAGGCCTCAACATTACTGAAGCAGTGTGGGATCATCTTAACAAAGAGCAGAATAAAAGGAAGGCAACATCCAAAGAAGAGCTCTGAATGAACTTAAAGAAGAAGAAAACTATTCCAAGAAGGCTTCTGAAGTACAGGAGTTGTCCTCAGAGAGTTCCAGCTGTGCTGAAGAATAAAGGCGGTCATATCTTTTTACATACACATTAATTATCAAGTTTATTAGAATTCAACAAACTCTGTTTTGTTTTTTGTTTTTTTAATTTCCAAATTTCCATTTGTATCTGCACATGTTTTTACACAAAATATAGAAAAATTAGGGATTGCTCACGACTTTTGCACAGTGCTCTAAAAATATTCTGTGCCTGACCATTAAAATCAAGCTGCATAGGTCCATCGAACATTTGTGCCCAAGACAAAATAGTTTTCATCTGCAGGATAGTGGAAACACCAGCCCCATTGGGGGAGTAAGTTGAGCCTGCTGCCAAGTGCATATTTTTGAAGACCTGGTATGCAGACTTGTATCAACTTTCTGGTTGTAACTTATAAAAGGATGTCATATAGTATGTAGTCACTGAAAGGAACAGTGTAGGGCAGAAAACCAAAATATGGGCTCACCTTGGCCCAGTCTCCCGTAGCCTGAACTTTTCTCTCTGGCGTATGAGGAGTAATTCTTCAAATGTGAATTCCAGCACCTCTAATTTCCTCATATTATTCCTTCTCATCTCTCTCTCTGTGCACTAGGATTCTCCTGAACTCCCTTAGATATGTCTCCCTGCCATTTTCTGTGCCCGATATCCCAAACTTAAGTTTGACAGGGTATCCTCTCTTGTGTTTTTATTCCCTTGTCTTCTGCATGGTGGGAACTTCTCAGATTTTTCTAAATGTATAAATAAACATGTAGAGGAGACACAAATCCCTGGGAGGATTGTGTCAGGAAGGGCATCCAGAGTAAAAACCCATACCATATCAAATATGTGCAGATTTCTAGCTTTTATAAATACACATTTAGAGAAAGAAAAGTTCAGATGTCTTTTATTTCTTTTAGTATAAAGTATTGGACATATATTATTATTATTATTCATTTTTTCTACGTATTATGCATTGCCTGTTTAAGTATTGTAACCCAATAGTTTGTGAAACTAGACCAGATTTATTAGGAATTGATCACAACAGTGATTAAAAAGCTCATGAAACATCTGACTGACATTTGATAGTCAGCAATGCTTTCCAGCTACTTTGATCCTCAGTTAAGAGTTACGTAGCATTCATACACATCAAGAGTCTGCATTTTATTAAATTTCCTTGTCCCCTCCACCTGCCGCATACTGCGGTGCACTGAATTTTCTGCTCAACCTTAGTTCAGCACAGTCACTGGCCAGCACCCAGCACCAATGAATTATAGATGAAGAACATTTTGCAGAGATGCTGCTTCAGTGCACGTAGCCCGCAGCCAGACCCCTGAGTGTGTGTGGGGGAGTTGATGGGGTGTGGGTGAGGCAGAGATATAAAAAAAAAGTTTGGCTAAGTGGACAGGCTCGAGGGAGGTTTTTTATTTTTTTAAGACAGAAAGTGAGAAGAAGCAGTGGGGCGCAGATAGTGTTTCTCCAAGGGCAGGGAAATGCTGACTGCTCATTTCAAGATGCCACCCCTTGCAGTCGATATAGAACCCGGCAAGGCACCGATAGCGAAACAGCATCTTTTAATGCACCTTCCAGATCAGGCAGATATCAGTGAGCCACCTTGCAAAAATAAACACACACTGTCTCCCTTCCAGGCAAAACAACTGCCGATTTGAAACACAATATCTCTCTGACTTGCCGCCCCTCTCGTTGTTTCCAAAGACACTGGCAGACAGAAATAGACTCTGTGTCTGCTGCCATAAATCGCTGCTGCCAACCACCCAGCCAGCCAGCAAGCCCTCCCGGCAGCTCCAGTCATCTGCCGCTCTCCCACCCCTCCATTTCCTCCCTTACTTTTAATGGAGCCATATTTTCTCGAGTCAGGCTGTGGCTGCTGATCTGTGCTTGTCAATACGTTTCCTCTTGTTAATTTTCTGCTTGGATGTACGTCCTTGTTGCTCTAATAGTCTGACTGTATCTCACTGTTGTTCTCCTTGTGCTGGCATGCGTGTTTTCCCTTTCTCGCTCTTTTACTCTCCCTCCCCATATTGAAGTGTTTGTGCTGTATGCCATTAATTTTGTTTGCTTCTAACTCCATCTTTCGCTCCTATTTCAATTTCACAGAGGTCTTTTTGTTCCTGCTTTGTCCTATACACAAAAACCTGGAATGTACCAAAACCACACTAAAGACACCAACAACAACTGCAAAAAAAGCCTTCTCTGTGGTCAAAAGGTAAGCTTCGTGTTTTATGGTTTCCACCTGCTGCTGTGTTTGGAACAGTTGAGAGGAGATACATTACCTCTCGAGCTTTCTTTATTTTTAGCTTCATATTTAAAAAAAAAATGTTTGCACTAGGATTCCTGTTCTTTTTGTATTTTATCTGCAAGGTTATGTCTCCTTTGTGTGTGTGTGTGTTACAGGAAAAGCTCATCCAGGCTATTAAAAGAATCAAGCATGAGGTAGATGAGTGCAGAGAAGCAGAAAGAGAGACATACATAGAATCAGTGGAAGTAGAGGTACCATCTCTGCCTTATTAATCATCTCTTATCTCATTTTTCACACAATTATTTCAGTTTATTGCAGACTAAATGAGTGTGCTGAAGACACCACTGGTTAAACACAGAAACCCTTCAGTTTGACGTATACACCGAATTGCTTTCTTTCCATTTTCCCTGATTTATCTTTCAGAACAGGTTTGATGACCTAGAAAGGGAAATCAGAGCAGAGTTTCAGAACCTCCACCGCTTCCTGGACGAGGAGGAGTGTAGGGACCTGGAGCGACTGAGGAGGGAGAGACAGAAGCAACTGAAGCAGCTGAAGGAGAGAGAGAAGAAGATAGCAGGGCAAGGGCGAGACCTGGAAAACGCCATCGCAGTGCTCAACAGCAAGCTGACTGAGGAGGACAGTCCTAAGCTGCTCAAAGTGAGGAAGAGTGTCACTGAACAAGAAGACACGACGTGTGATCGTTAATGAATCTTGGGCTTTTATTAGCTTCACTCTAATAATACTCTGCAAAGCTGCGGTGTGCTGATAGGCAGGGTTTATGTGTGTGGTGAGGAGCAGCAGCGTTACACTGCTTTATCTAGGGCCGCTGTTTTCCACCCTGCTCCTTTGACACACTCGCCTTAGAGTAAAAATAACTTTCTATAATTGTTCACCCTCTTTAAACACTTTCACAGTTAGAGCCGGCGTGTTTACAAAGGGCCACCCTTACACAACACCACTTTACTGGCACTTATTTGATCAATAAGTATTACATTTGATTTGATTGATTTGATTAAATTGTTGGCTTGTTTGGTGGTGCAACTGAAAAGCAGTTTCTCATTTAGAAAACGAAAGGACAAACAGCAGACAGATGTCCAAATAAGAAGCTGTCTGTGAGAAAAGTGCTTTGTTATGTTGTTTTACATAATTACAGCTGAATTCTTTTCTTGTAGGAAATTCAAGATCTCATTAAAAGGTACGTCTTTTTCAATAGCGTGATTTTAGTAAACTAATCTGAATCTTGACATTGCCTCCTAACTCATTTATCCTGTGTGTACGGAAGCTTGGCATCAGTCTGCCTCTGTGAGATTGTCTCAGAGATGGACCACCTACCGTTCAGTTCTTCCCTCTGTGTCCTAACAGATCTCAGGTCAGCTTTGTTCTCCCAGCGGAGGTGGACACAGAGGTTCGCTCTGGCCAGTTTGTCGGTCCCATCCAGTACAGAATATGGAAACACATGAAAAGCTGCCTCTACCCAAGTATTTTCATACAATATCATTCATTCGATGCAATACACATGTGAATCAGCAGCAGCAATCACTGTCCTCAATCTGTTTCTGTTTCTAGATATTACATCAGTGACCTTTGACCCTGAAACAGCACACCCGAATCTGACTCTCTCCCAGTCCTTCACTTCAATTTGGTTTGATGAGGATAAAGACACAAAGGACTGCCAGGCCAACCCGCGGCAGTTTCACTATTACTACTGCGTGCTGGGCCGTGAGGGCTTCACCACAGGGCGTCACTACTGGGAGGTGGAGGTGGGGAGCAAGACGGCGTGGAGGTTGGGTGTGGCAAGAGAAGACGTGCCAAGAGGGGAGATGTCTGCCACAGGCACCTCCAGCGGCCTGTGGACCTTGGCACTAAAGAGCGGCTCTATCCTAGCCTGCACTGACCCAGACCCGATAAAGATCAAGGTGTCCCTCTGCCTCGTCCGCATTGGCGTGTTCTTGGACTGTGAAAAGGAGGAGGTGACTTTTTATAATGCCCTCACCATGGCACCAATCTACACCTTCTCCACGGGCGCTGTGGAGGTACCTCTGTTTCCCTTCTACAACCCATGTGACACAGATTATGGAAAGAATACGGCACCACTGAACATCTTTATCCCTTCCCTATAAGAAGCTGTTCAGCTGGAACCGGACATTAAGACATTACGTTAGCAGAATTAATTGGCAATGATTTCATCATGATTTTTCATTTTTAAAGCACCTCTCCAACTGGATTTCTTAACAACTTACTCAAGAGTATAATGGATAGATTAGTCAAAAATAAAATGAATAGTTGCTACAGTGATTCTATCATGTCTCCTATTATAAGATAAAGAAAGTCCCTCTCATTGATTATGCACTTACTTCCTGGTGAAAGAGGGTTTAAATTGAAAATGTGAGTTTATGAAACAAACAGACTGCTGCTTCTGTAACTTTCCTTCACTCTTTAAGGTTGTCATTTGCAGCCATCCTGGAGCTTCTGGATCCACAGCAGGTGTAAACAGAGCTGTGATGTTCTTACCTTTGGCCTACATATAAATAGCTCTGTTGTGCCTCCTCTGCTATGATGTGTCCTGGGGCGGTTATGGAAGCTCAAAACGCAACAAAGGGGATTAATGTGGTCAGAAAGTGACACGTGGTCCCCACAACAAATTATGGCTGACATTGTGTGAGATAGCTCTCCGCTTGGTGGGATAGCCCTGAGACAACAGTGTCCTTCTGAAAGGTTGTTAATCGCAGAGAAAGAAAAACAGCACGACAGCAGATGTCATAATCTTTTGTTTATTCTTAGTATTCCTTTAGACATGAAATAAAGATATTGTCTTTACAAAACATCTGTGTGAAGTGTTGTGCAAAAAGGGAGTACAGAGAGAGACCATGTGGGACATCACACCACAACCAGGCCAGGACAGGGGCAGGAATCAGAGAGGATCAGAGCAGAGACAACTCACATAGTGCAAGGAATACCAGTGGTCTTAAAATTGGTGGGGGGTTTTTCTCTAATAAGAGGTGGGTATGAAACCACAATCCCTCTGGCACCAATTAGCTGTAATAACTCTTCCTTCCACTCACCGTCTGCCTCTCTCACACTCATACTCGCTCTAAGTGGCTTTCTATTGCAATCACTGACAGCACACAGTAGTGGCGGTGTGTGGAAATGCAGTTTTGACCACCTCTCATTAACCGCGTACAACAACATAACCCAAAGCATAACCCACACAAAGCTGTGTCATTCATCTGCTGCTATCATGAACTCACTCACAAACTCCAAACTAACCCACAGACACGGTTAATGGAAACATGCTTTAATTGTATGCTGTCTACAATTAAATCAGACTCGTTTCATCTCTTTTAGAGCCCAACCAATAAAAGAGTTTAAAGACCGGAAGCGATACTTGGCGATTTAAAAATGCTTTCTTCTTTCAGACACATCACACAGATTTTCCCAACATTTGTCATGTGTGGTTCTTTCTAATTTGACAATGCAGTTTAAAAATATTCTTGTTTTTTTGTTTCGAGTCAGATCAGCTGTTTTTAGCGTTCCGAACGTTGACCCTTGAATCTGCCGTCTACCAGAAGGCCACCAGATGCTGACAGCCATGGTTGCAAAAAGGCATCAGGTCCTATAGAAGTCTATAGGAAAACAGCTTTCTGGGTTGATCTCTGTAAACACTTTCCCGCTGATTTTACGACTCAGTCACAGATTTTGAGTAATACTGCAGAAAAATGTAAGTGTGTTTTGTAAATCTTGGTTATGGTAAATGGAGGATTCTCCATGGAATTAACCTGAACACTCATTGGCTGATGACTTGTCTATTACAAATGGTAACTGATGAGCGTGCGGTTTCACAGTCACAACCAATGCGGCTTTAAAACAGCACTTCAGAAACCAACGGGTGATGTAACGACGAGCTTTTTAAATATGCATTTATCGGCCATCATGAATGCCAGTACTGATACGTGTGGTAAATAGCTAATATCGAATAATCTTTCCGGTGATATATCGGTCAGGCTCTAATCACTTTGGTCACACACATTTCTTTCACATTAACACATCTTAGATCAGCCAGCAATTTTGCTTTGTTCATTCAGTTGTGCAAACTGCATATTCTGGAGCAGTGAACATCCTCCTCACTAAGAAAAAAGGTGCCATTAGGATGTGGCTAACGACAGAGCACAGGCCAACTATCCAATATACATTTTAGGCACTAAAACAAAGACAAAGAGTCACTTGAATATCTCAAAGTTACAATACGTTTTTACAATATTTGTGTGGCTTCCATCACATTCACACTCATGATTTAAACACAGCACTTTTTGTTTTTTTTTCCCTTCACGCTTGCAAGACGACTGAAGCAGGCACATGGATACTTTACTCACAACAAATGGAGAAGCACACATAAGAGTTTATTTTATGTACAAACTGCCTGTGCATAGATCCAGCACACACTCGCTCACAAATCACACGCGCACTTATAGGTACGTGCATCATAGGCATACGGACTTTAAAACGCACACAACGATGGCGACATTAAAAACACCACTCCTGTATTCACGCACACTGACACAACGTCTGGACGATAGAAGCGGAACGTGTCGTGGGCATGCTGCAGTCAATGCTGTAAATGACACTGGTTAAACATTATTAACGTGTAAATAGTGTGAGCGATACGGTGTGCTGACAGCAGTAGATAATAATTGGTCTAAAATGGGCTAATACAGTCTTAATGGGAATTTACAATATTTGGTAGTTGAATTAGTTCAAGACATTAGTGAATATTAGTATATATAGTATGAGTGTGTATATTTATATATTTATATATATATTTATGTCCTAGATTTAAGCTTGTAGAGAAATTTCAGTGATTTTTTTTTTATATTAAGTATGACACATTAAAAACATTCAGCCTCATGGTGGGGAGGGGTTACACTTGCATACACGTGCAGTATTTACAAGGCTGGAGTCCATGTTTGTGTTTTACATGTGTGTCTGTATCTGTGTGAATTTATATGAAGAGCTTTGTTAGTACTGCCGAATAGTGTTGTGGTTCCCACACAGATCCAGGCTGGAGAGCAGGCGTCTTTGTGCACACGTTACACTAAAAGACCTTTGAACATGTGTTATACATCTGACTTATTGATGCTGTTAACCCATTTAATGCTGAGGCACCTTGAGTTTATTTTTGTATTTTTTGTCATTTTAGTTTATTTATTCTGTTGCTCTTGGTATCAAATCTGACATCTAAATCTAGCTCATTTTATGGCTTTTTGAGACACTGACAAAACACCTCATATTCATTTACTCTTAAGAAAACTCTTTTAGTAAGGAAAGCTATAAAGAAAGGCCAGCTGACTGCATATGGATCTACTTTTAGTTTCCCTACATTCCTCTGACCATTTGATTGAACTTTGATGATTGACTTAGATCTAAAATGCTTTTTGATGGTTTCAGAACATCAAATACTGACAGTCACTGGTTTGCCACCAGTCAGTTAACATATGAAGTAGAAACGTGCACATTAAAATGAACCTGCACACTTCCTCTTTACCATATGTACCAAAAGAGTTAGAGCTGAAATTGCATTGACTGGATATCCTGAAAACCAGGTCAGCTCTACACAGACAGGGTCATGGAATTGATGAAGGCTTCATACTGCTGGTTTTTGAAGCCAGTGAAGATGTGAGGCTAAGTATTGCGTTTCTGCCAAGTTTTACAGCATTTATGTAAGCAGATAAAAATGAAAGCAAGCAAATGAAAGCAGAAAGAGGGACAGGAAGAAAGGGACGTGAGGATAAAGAAAGGAAGGAGAAGTTAAAGACCTCCGCCGGGCTAACATTCCCTCTACATAATGCATGATTATCTCGGAATTAGTCTCGCAGTTTTTCTTATTTGTGATGACACGGGATGAAATACAAAAAATCCTTCAGGAATCCTTTCAAAAATTCCTGGATCCAGATTTGGATTACAGTCAATAGCTGATCACTTCTAAGATGGACCAAGCCCACAAATCTGCTAATACCTTTTTAAATTAGTCAATTAACCAAATCAGTCATATAGTCTCCTTGGTGGTGGTAGTAACAAAAAAAGAAGTGTACAAAGGCAAAGAAAAAACGGAGGTGGTGATAACAGCAGAGGAAAGAATGAAGAAACAAAGAGCAAAAGAATCATGCTCTAACTATGTGAACTTAACACGCACTTTAATTTTATATTTCACACTGTGGGTACAGGGTGGTCGCTTTAAGCTGTTGGAAGTTTCAGCTGGCGTGAGTTTCCCATTAAAGTGTAAGAGTGCTGGGATTTTTATGGAGCTACGGGGAAATCCAGATCAAAGACAATAAAGTGGATGATCCGGACTTGAGGGATCAGCCTGCAAAACACAATTTAATCGTCTGAAATTTCCACTGGGAGTTTGAATCTCAATCTCAAAGACTAGAAATAATGTGGTTAGTATTTTTAGTATAAGTGCGTGTGTGGTTAATGTGATAGTGCACTGCGGATGTTTCTAGAGGACTGGCACAAGTGAATGAAATCCACAATTCGGCTATGTACAAAAAAAATCACCCGCAGTGTGATCTGACGCGGTTTTAAATTCATTTTGATGGTATCGGCACCGTCACATATTTTAGGAGGCTTAAGATGACGCCAGCTGAAAGATTTCGTGCTTTTTATCTGCTTCATCCACGTGCTGTTAGAGGAACGAGCGTCAAAATAAGAAACGATGGTTAGTTAGGGTCAAATAAGCTGCTGCAGTGAGCTGTTTCAATGAAATGTCGTAAACCTTTTAGGATACTTTAGAAAAAGACCTCATGTGGAGTAAACATTTCAGTTGTAAACTCTGCAAAGGATTGAACTTGCAGTTTGGCAGTTTAACTTTGAAAATGAAAAGAAAAACAAGGCTGCGAGGCGTGTACAACTAAAATGTTTAACAATCAAAAGCCACGTTTTGTTATGTGAAGTGTTTCTGAGCCAGAAAGTCTCAAAGGTTAGTTACAGATAAGTGAGATTATCAAGGTAATACTGTGTTCAGGCATTAGACATGTTAAATTGAGGTCCTCGCCCCAGCTGCAGTGGTTTCCTCAGCATTTGGTAAGGGGTGTTCGATTGTCTACAGTAGTGGTGAGCGGTGGAGAAGATCTGTGGGGCTTCCTTTGTGTTTTTGAAGGGGCATTTCTCAGGTGGTAGTAGTCGAATCCTCAGCTGCGGTGCCATCTTTGCCGGCCTCCAATATGGCACCGCTAGCTTTCAGCTCTACTTCAGGGGTTTTAGGAGCGACTGCTTTTGGAGCTGAGCCTTTGATAATATCAGCGCGATCCGGGCTCAGTTTGGAATCCGGTCCAGGCTCGGGCGTGCCGTTGGTAATAGGTTCTGGTGTGGTTGGCTTGGGGTGCTCAGGGGTGGGAGTTAGGGCACTCTTACTCTCAGGTGTTGGAGTGGTGGCTTTGGGAACAGCCGGTTTAGGCTCTGGGGTTGGGCTGGGCGCAGGTTTTTTATCAGCCTGGGGTTCTGGGCTCGGGGCTGGACTAGGTTTAACATCTGCTCCTTTGGGCACATCCAACTTTTCCTCCACAGGCTTATCAGGAGTTTTCTTGGTCTCAGGGGCTGGGGTCACTTTAGTTTCAGGTACAGGACTGGGCTTAATTTCCACAGCTGGGGAAGCACTTGGCTTGGATTCGGCAGCAGACGGAGGACTTGGTTTGGTATCAGGAGCAATAGAGATGCTTACGGCCTCAGAGTCAGGGATTTGATCAGGGGCCTCAGTGTCAGTGTCCAGTGGGAGAGCAGTGTTAAAGCCAACGCCGGAGTCACTGGTCTCTAGATTACCAACTCCGACTTCTTTAGAGGAAACCTCGAGACCCTGAGGGCAGGAATACAAGGTCAAGCAAGTTTATTTGTGTCTATTAACAACAAAATGATTCAAAGTTGCATTAGAATGTAACAGATATAAAAAGGGGATATAAAAAGGCACATACACAAAAGATTTTAAAACCACAAAATAAACTGGAAGGTAATAATAAGCTAAAATCGAATAAAATAGGAGAGTACATGTCACAGCGAAGCTACAGTGCAATGCAAGGTTTTAACAAATGTAACTTAAGGTAAGGTGTAAAACGCAGTGGCAAAGAAATGTTTTCAGCCTTGATTTAAAACAACTGAGAGTTGGGGCAGACCTCAGGTTTTCTGGGAGATGGTTCGAGAGATGTGGCGCATGAAAACAGCAAAGCTCAAAGATGCTTTGACATGTTTGGCTGTTTGTTTGCTTGACCTATCCCAAAAGACCTGAGGAGTCAGAACGGCTCATAACACAGCAGCAGATCAGAAAAGTATTTTGGCCCTGAATCATTCAAGCCTTTGTAAATCATAGTGATAGTATAAATCCATTCTTCGCCAGATAGGAAGCCACTGCAAAAATCTGAGACCTGGACTGACGTGATCCGCTTTCTCGATCTTAGTGGGGACTCTAGCAGTAGCGTTCTGAATAAGCTGCGACTCTCTGTAAATGCTTAGAACAGCATAAGAGTTGAGACATCATTAGAAACCTCAGTGACTCAGTTTTAAGTGGAAAATAACACATTTCCTTACTTTAATATCCACCTCAGTGCTCTGTGACTTCTCCGTGTTGTCAGCCTGGGAATGCTTGGATTCCTCGCTCATTTTGGTGATGTTCTTGACCACCTTTGAAGACGTACACAGAGCAGAACTTGTCATTATATCAGAGCACACTCTATCCTTATGGTCTTCATTACATTGTCAGTAGTGGGTTTTTTTTTCTCCAACCTGTCTGAAGGCCTCTCCCTCCTCCTCTTTTCCAGCGTTCTGGGCAATCTTCTCCAGGGCGGCAGCCCTCTTGGCCCTTTTCTTCACTTTGATCAGACAGGACAGCAGGCAGACCAGCAGAAGGAAAGCCAGCAGGCCCAACAGGGCAATGATGGCCACATACAGTGTCTCCAGCTTATAGGCTGCAAGGACACACGGCAGAAAAGAGGAGATATTAATATTTCAACCGACTTCTCACTGACGTGTTGAAATTCTATTACATGCATACAGAAGACAAAGACAAATTCCAGAAGTTTCCAGACCACATTACTTCATAGGTACAGGAGACAGCCACATGACATTTTCAGTGCTGAACTGCACATTTCATTTTAAAAAGCTTAAATGGGTTAAATTAAATTCACAATCTAAGCAACAATGAGCACAAATGTATTGGTGCAGAGAAGACTTATCGTTGTCCGATAATTCACTGGAGAAAGGTTTTAAAAGATTATATTTTGGGTAAACTTTAAAGGGTCATATCATCACGTGGGATAGGTGGCTGGTCAAAACTGATTTCAGCATATGAAATGTCTAATTTTTACATATTTTTTTTAAAACCCATTTTTACTTTTATTAAACACTTGTAAAATTAAGATCACATCCACGGTTAACCATTTATGCTCCCTTTCACACAACCTAGAATTGCCAATTAACATAACAGTCATCCAAAGACAGTCTTCTAATTTAAAGTCATGTTAGAAATGTTTACATTGGGGGCTTAAAAATGCAGGAAAATAAGACGACTCAAAAAGGACCAAATTTTGATAAAACTTGAATTTTGAAGCTAACATTTTGCCTGACTTTAAATGAACCAGCTGCCTCCGTAGGGTTCAGCAAGGGGGATTTTTTCAGATCCAGTTCATTTTAGAGTCCAGTTCATGACCCTTTACCAGCATACACAGCAGTACAACCCAGTCTATTTGTGTTTGCCCCACTCCTTACTTACGTTTCATTTCCAAGTGGACAGTAGACACAGTAAAATTGTGTAGGTCCTTAATCGTGAACAGGCCTTCATCTTTATCATTGACATCATCCAGAATAACCAGTGAGCCCTCCAGAGACAGACGGTTCTCGAAACCCAGCTCTGTTTGGGCCTAGAGTGAAAAAACAAACATTTTCACACTTGGCATCAAATACAGAAATCCTGATTAGAGCAATAAACATTAAACATGAATGACTGATGAGAAATGGAATACAAACCTATCCATACTGATACAAAGCTTTAGCTCTTAAGTAACACAAACAACACACACAGCTACAAAAGTACATTAAATGTCTGTTAGAAGCATTTATCAGCAATAAAACAGCCTGACCTTCAGCACAGGCACTTAGGAAAGCTGCAATTATTCAGCAGGTTACAGATAATGAGAAGAAGAATATGGGTAAATGTTGTAAACAACAAGGGGCACATATAATTAGAATAGCAGTTATAAAATTTGCTATTACAATATGTTTGAAAAATTAATGCTTTTGTACATAATAATATATATTTTTATTTTTTACACCACAATATAGGGTATAATTTGTAAGTGGCAGCTAGCGTGTAGATATGATACCTATGAATAAAATGTAATCAGCCACACCTTTTAATCTCTAAATTCAGGTGTATAAAATCAAGGACCTACTCATGCACTCTGCCTTTACATATAGCGTGTATATAATTCTCATTAATCATGTTGTATTAATACCAATGTATTGGCTAAATTTTAATAATTAAAGTTAAAGCCATCCTTTTAACATTATTTTTTTAAGTGGATGTTTATTCTCATTTCCTGCTCCATATTTTTTTTTTCTGGGATTAGTGGTTTTGTATGAATCTTAGTTCAAAATAATCCTTATTTATCTGATACTCATAGGGCAGCCACTTAGATCCACCCTCTGTCTGAAACAAACTGTTCTGACCACCATGTTTAGCCATGTTTAAAATCAGCATACACATTTGTAACATATGACAGAAAACAAGGAACAGATGACAAAAATGAAACAATCATAGCTGGACTACATAGGACAAAGAGGCTCTAATTACAGGTGTAAATTCTCCTTTGTCCAGCAGCAGGTGCAGTGTGGAGTCACTCTTGGGGCTGTAGTAGAGGTGCACCAAGGAGCTGTTGAGTATCAGGTTGAGCTTCAGTTGGTTACCGCGCTGCAATTTCACAAACTCTTTGTGCTCTGAGACACAAAGAGGCAGAAAAGAAGGAGGGACATTCGATAAATAAATCACAAGTCTGTTTACAGCTCCATGGATCATCTGAAATGCATCAGCCTGCAGGAGCCCATTAATGTTTCCGTCTTTAAAAAGCCATTATGGCAGCATAAAAACTAGAGGGGGGGGGGGCAACATCCTGAAAGAAGCTCGTTTAAAACAAGCCGAGTATGGGAGAAGAACATAGACATGAGGTGTCTTCATATGTGCCCTCACCTTTGACATTGAGACAGACTTTCCGTTCAATACCACCTTTGTTATCCCTGACAGTGTAGCTACCCTCATCTGCGTCTGTAACGCCGCTGAGGGTGACATAAAGACCACTGGTGCTGACGCGACCCTTATAGCGCTCCGGTGATGTCCCTGCAGCAGTCAGCACCACCAAACCTGGTCTGCAGGAGGGAAAGTCAAAGAGGAGGAGCTTTTTTTCACCCTTTCCTGTTGCCTCTGTCTCACTGAATGTACATCGATGTTGCAAAATGTCATCACATATTCTCTCGGGTTAAAATATCACCTACTTAGATGTCTCCCTGGCCTCTGTAGCTCTGGGTCTGTACTCAAGGGTGATGGGAGGATTCACTCCCGACAAATGAATACTGAATTTGTCTCCATATTTGACCATCTGTTCAACGGTGCAATCTAGAAGATAAAAGCGGAGATAAACATTTGATTAAGAGGAAGCAAGTGGACAGAAAACTGCCTGAAATGTTCACAGAAATGAGCACAGAAAGAGTGACAGTATTTTTGAGAAGCGAGTAAGAAAAGAATACGAAGAATGATGTGACAGATGCTGCAAAAAGAGGACAAAGGATCCAAAAATATCAGAGTTACAGGAATGAAGGGGTAGCAATACAAACCAAACAGAGGGAAAGACAGTAAAGACGAGATAACGACAGGACACCAGCAGGCGGGGAAGGAGAGCGGAGTGGGTTGGTGGTAAAAGAGCTGCATAATTACTGCGTGGCAGCTCCAGCTTGCTCTCACACTCTGCACACAAACAAACACACACCTCTTTATCACCTGACTTCACATTTACTCCCTCCATATGGTACACAGTGCTGCGCTACGGTCGCTTTTATCAATATTGGGTTTGAGCCCACCACTTCTCCTCCCGGCCTGAATCTGCTCCCTCCTTCCTTCACATTTGTGTGCGAGTCTAATCTCTACAGACTCAACATCGCTGCAACTTGTAATTCTCACAGGACAAACATGATGTGCTAACAGTAGGTTTATTAAGCTGCTGAAATTATTATTGAAAGCGCAAGTAGTAGCAATAGCTAGATATACTTAGTATCAAAAATATCTGTACTGAGGGGGATAAGAAGGCGAGTCTGTGTCTGTGTTTTGGAAATATTAACAAACTGTATGTGACTAATTGTCTCTGACGACGTTCAGATGCTGTTTTACAGCACCAGCAAAAACCTGTAGTAATTGTTTTCTGCATGACTTTATCAGTCTCTCACATCATTGTGGAGGAATCTTGGCCCACTATTCTTTACAGTGTTGCTTTAGATCTTTGAGGTTTGTTGGCATTCATTTATGCACACTTTTATTAAGGTCCCACCACAGTATTTCAATAACGTTGAGGTCAGGACATTGACCGGGCCACAGCTTGATTTGTCGTAGATTTACAGCTGTGCTTGGGATCATTGGCCTGTTGCTTGACCCAAGCTTCACCTAAGCTTTAGCTGTTGAACAGATGGCCACACGTTTGACTCTAGAGAACTTTGGTATACAGAGGAGTTCATGGTTGACTCAATGACTGCAAGGTGCCCAAGTCCTGTAGCAGCAAAACAAACCCAAATCATCATCCCTCCACCACCGTGCTTGAAAGTTGGCATGAGGTGTACGTGCTCACATTCTGTGTTTGGCTTTTTGACCAAACTTTGCACTTTGCATTATGACCAAAGTCTCCACTGTGGTCCCGTCTGTCTAAAGCACATTGTTCGAGAAATCTCGTGTTTTGATTAGATGCCACTTTGCAAACCTAAGCTATGCTGTCATGTTCTTGGACCTTTCCAAACAAGTCATACTTGTTTAGTCTTTTTTTTAATTGTACTTCATGAGGTTTAACATTTAACATGCTAACTGTACAATCTGAGATGTAGCTTTTGGGTATTTGGAGTGTCTCTCACCCTGGAGTGAAAATTGGCAACTGTCTTGACTTTTTTCCACTTGTGAATAATCTTTTTCACTATAGAATAATAAACTTCATAATGCTTGTCTGAAGTCTTTCCTCCATGGCCGTGTGTTAAACACCTGAATGCTGCAGACCTGCAAACTTCTGCCTTCGTAGAAGCTTTCACACTTACTAATGATTAGTTAATCAAGTGCATTTAATTAGTAGCACCTGGGTGTTACTCACCCTCTTAATTCCTAATCAAGTATCAATTATGTTATTATAACAATTAATTATGTGGTTATTACTGGCCTGTATTGTAAAAATACAGTAAAAAATAGTATTTAATTTAATGTTATTTTGCGGGTTTTTAAGAATTTGAGTCATTCAGAAGATTTTAAATACAAATTCCACTTGTACATGTGCAAGTGTAGGAAGTCATTTAAGATTGTGTATCTTTACTTATGTACTATTATCATGTTTAATGTGTGTCTTGTTATTCTGTACCTCGGACTGTAAGCGACATGCGTTTGACATCGTCCGGCTTCTCTAGATTCTTCACGGTGTACACGCCCTCGTCTCCCTCCCCCACAGCCTCTATAAGGAGGTGGGTGTTGGAGCGGTCGAGTTTAGGCCGACTGTGGGCCACTTTGCCTTCCCTCATCAGGTGCACATCCTTTGACCGAGGAGCAGACTTGTTATGAAATGTGACCTCCACATTTTGGGAGGGCAGCAGGATGTGAAAATCCTCTCCGTGGAATAAGGTGTAAGATTCCTCATCAGCTGTTTTTGATGGTGGATAAAGCAAACAAACAAACAAACATTAGAGTAAAGCTCACAGCATGTACATGACAAATCAAAAAGTATCTCTCAGGCACACAAGTTTTACCTTTTAAGGGGGCAGAAAGAGCTGCAAACAAAGACAAAAGAGCATTACAGTTAAACTGATATGAGTAACATTTTACAATCTTTTCATCAGTTAAACTTAAGTTCAATTTTCTAAGTCCTGTTATAGCATGAAATTTACTAATATAAAATCTAATTGCATGGCTGTCAAAATCAAAAACTGCATGGTGACAATGGCCTTACCCGTGGTGACCAGAAGGCTAAGCACGATCACTCTGACTGTCCCCATGATAGTCGATTCTTTAGCGTCTGGAAAGAAAAGAGAAGATTAGTTGTGTTCAGATTAAATCACGATAAAAGCCAAAGGTATTTATTTTACTTCATATTTGAATATAGTTTATATTTAAATAGGAAAATTACTTGGATATCATGAAAACCCATTAAGTTCTGTAACACAGTGACTGTTGTCACCAGTTTGAATGTTGATTGCAAAAACAATGAAAATGTTCTGTCCCCCCACAAACAATCATTGCTTCAGATTTAAAGGATGAAAGCTGGATTTCACCCTGGGTATTATTTTGTCTCTCAGATTTGCTTAAAATTTTGTGCCTCAAACAGGAAACACCTAGAGCCAGAAAATCACCAGGACATTTACGATTTTTACGAGACCCTGTGGAAGACTCTGAGAAGAATTGACAGCAATGCTCAATAGATACTGATGGTCTGAACGGCTGGCTTTCATGCCGACACATCAGAAGCAACGCATCAGGGGGCTGCAGCAAAAATAACCATCCGATGGTGTTTGAAAGCCCAGGAGGACACCAGGAGGAAACACCTGCAGTGACCACAGCTTGACAGTGCAGCATCTAGTAGAACACTAGCTATATACTTGAAAAATATCATGATAAATTGAAATGTGTACATCTTTGACCTCATAATATATGTATGAATTTGTTTAATCATTTATGTAATAGAACATCTTTTGAACCTCTGGGCAATACCTCTAAGGCTGAAAGTGCCTTTCCTTTCTTTTATCTTATTCAGTACAGGTAAAGACGTAAATTAGACGAGATCTAACCGTTCAAAAAAAAAAACGT
>VOQK01000336.1:7744-19796 GCA_015052645.1 Benitochromis conjunctus | reverse complement strand
TGTTCCAACTATAGGGGAATCACACTCCTCAGCCTCCCTGTTTTCAATTTTCAGTTTTCAGTTTTATTTGTCATATGCAAGTTAGCACAGGGTCAACATTGCAATGAAATGTATTTGACGAGCAGAAGACCGTCACTCAGCAGAATAATAGTACAGAGCAAAATATTAATAAAATATAGTAAAGGGAAAAAAACAACAACAAAAAAAACAAAGTTAGCATTTAACAGTCTAAATATATATGTATATATAAATATATGTACAGACATAATAAATGTACACACGAAGAAAAACTTAAATAGGAATGTGACAGGGGGGGCAATGGATATTGCACAGTGGCAGGAATGAGCAGCAGTACAGACTGAACAGTACCAAAAAGAATTGCAGTTAGTACGGTATTGCACATTTCTCCCTTAATTAAAGATTTCATTGGCCTTCGCTTGTGCAAAACACACACATACACACACGTGTGTAATACATATATGCAAGTTCAAGGAATAAATAAATAAATATTTTCACAGATCCAAACTCAGTGGCTCTGTAGTGCATAATTTTCAAATTAATCAGTTTATAATTTAACAGAAATGAAACCTTACCACAGACTCCATGTCTTTAAGAGAGATCTGTTTTCCTAGCATCATCTTATAGAATGGTCGGATGAAAAAACCTGAATAAAAAAAGCACAAAAACATGGTGATCATCATCATCATCAACGTCCCCTTTATTTTCTATATTCGACAACACGTTTAAAAACACAATGGACAAAGTGCTTTAACCGAGCTGTAACATTCTGTGCTACATTTGCAGTATCAAAATGATCCTCTACAATCAAGTCGCCTACCATCCAGCAGTTTTCCATGAAACACGGCCATTCCGGCAACACGCCCGATGAACTTGAAATAGGAGAGGTGATCCTCATTGCATAGGCCAGAGTTGGGATTAATTTGGAGAGTGTAGTTGTCCCTGGAAAGACATGAGCACAGACGAAGAAAGGGATTTCAGTAATGCTCAGACTGGCCAGTAATATCAATATGAGATTATGTGTTTAAATGCATACATATTACAAAAGTGAGTCATTTAGGTAAGCAATGAAAAGAAATGTAAAAGAAAATAAGGGGAAAAACAAAACAAAACACACAAGAAAACCACGAACAGTGGAGTGGAGACAGACATCTTTTAAGGTGATTTCTAAAGGTTTTATTAGCTTTTCATTTAACCACATCTATGGACTACTTTTTTTTTTTATGTAATTTTTTCAATTCTTTGTCCTTAAATGCCACCACTTATCTTCTTTGGGTACCTCATGGCAAAAATATGTGAGAACAAAGTCATTATGTATTGATGACGCTACAACATAAGACACTTTGACCATATTAATGCGTATTGCGTGTGGGAAACCCTCGTTTCACGTTGGCTTTTTGAATAAGAGGAAAAGCTAATCAAAGTAAAAGGAAACTTTCACAAGTCTCATGGGGATGACACGGCAGCACTGCCCCTCACCAGCCAACTCAATAAATGAGTAGAGATGGATGTTTTCACGGCTCAGAACAGAAAGAATGGTTCCTTTACGACTTTAGCTTTGTGTAACACTATGTCCTGAGTGGTGTGTGATATCCTGTTGGATTCTCAAGGGTTTAACGCCTTTCTTCAGTCTCAAAAGCAGCTCTTAAAGGATGCAAACACAAATGAGCAGACACTTACGTGGCAGAGTATTCGAAAAGGCCATAATAAGGATTGAACATCTCCTTAGATAAGAGGAAAAACCACTCTCTGGCCACACCACCGTAGTCTAGTCCTTTCTCCGATTCAAACTCGATCCATAGGCGTGCCTTCAAAACATCTGGCCTCTTTAGGGACATGATTCGACGGTAAGACTCTTCAAAGATGTTGTTCCTGTGTAGCTTCATCTCAAATCGATTAGGGATGTCAGCCTGAAATGGTTAAAAGAAAAACTGTAACAGGTGTTTGTTGGAAATAAAAACAATACTGATTTAAAAACAGCTAAAACAAGACATTTTTTAGCAGGAAGTAAGGTCAAACACCATCCACTGGAACGTTTATATAACAGATGACGTTGGCCCCCTGTCACACCACAGTTCTGAAGGAAAAAACTGTATTCTCTGACAAGTTGGCGTGGTTGTTGGACAGCAATGAAATTCACTGTGAAACTGATTCTTAAAGCCCCAATCATGCAGGCCTAGCTCAGGCAACCACGAGCGAAAAATATGGCTTCTCTGAACAGTTGGGAAATGGTTACTAGCGGTGATGGAAATTGTGAACAGGAAACATTCATCTTCAAAGTAAAAGTTGCGCCTGTTTGGCGTAAAACCCTCTTTCCAAAAGATTACATCAACTGATTACCAGCAACTAATTGGGGAATACACATTATTCACTAAGAACCAGAGTTAGCTGTGGGGAGGCCCCAATTTGTGTCTAGGCATGTGCGGATGGGGTCTAAAGATGCAAGTCTTTTGTTACTCAAAAACGTAAATACATATTGTTGTGTCAGCAAAAAACCAAAAACAAAACACTGTCACTGTTCACTTAAGATTAATTTCAGAAATTAAACAGCAACATAAATGGAAAAAAAGGACCATAACTGGTAATTATGTACCAACTCCAGCATATTTTAAATAAAAAGAATGTGGAAGAATTGCAATGAATATTTACTATACAACAAAGATGTTATACTCAGTCACCCAGTGTGACAGTGTGAAGAAAGTATGCAATCAAGCACAATCAAAACAGAAGCAATTAGACTGCTTTGTGCAAGAGGAAGTCAGGATGTTTGGATAATATTTATCTTAAGCATAATTATGCAAGAGTACCACAGACAGAAAGTCTTACCGGTTTCTTTAATTTCTTTCTGAAGTAGTCATATTTCTGCTTGAATTCCCTGGAGTAGGGAACCGCCTGCAAATACAAACAAAACACAGGAGTCGAGAAACAGTCAAAAATGATCAGTCTGCTCGTTGGGTTTCTGATATAAATGTTTGAACACAAGTGCAACACGGTGGCGACCTTCCAGTGAGAGTGAAGTCTGAAGTGGTACACAGAATGACATCAGGTGTTAGCATGTTAAGTGACAAATGCAACAACTAAGTGATTTATCTCTGCTGTGCACAGACGGGCCGGGGCTGATGAGAGTGCACGACAGATAGAGCTGCTATGTTAAGCGAAAAAGCTGTCATTTCCATGTAGCGACTCCCGAAACAAGTGGGGCAGTAAGAGGAAACGACTCACGGGTCCTGTGATAGCTGGACTCTGTAGACGCGGGTCCTCCCACTGCGTGTTCTTTGTATCTGGATAATTTGAACACAACAGAGTATCGTTAAGACATTATGTTCAGGGACACTGGGATCATTCTCTGCCACTTTATTTGCACAACGTATAAACAAATAAATTAGTTAACACAGCATTAAAATTTTACTTTAGGGGTCATTAAATCCATATATCCACATTAAAATAAAATTTATTCCATATCAAAATATGTATTCACTATAATTCAAATTCAATTCCATTCGGCCAAAATTAGGATTAAATTAGGATTTAATTTCTAATCTATTTTTAAATGCTAACCTGCTACTCCTATTACACTTTATGCTGTACTACCAGAAATAGTATAGCATAAGGAAATCATCTGTTGATTCAGATGATGGGCGCTGTCCTGGTATGGCCTCCAGATGGCCACTTGTGGTGAATTTTACTGACATTAACAGCCTTTGTTCCCACAGATGAGAGCAGTCTCTGTGCTGTAGTGTGTTCTGAAGCCAAACTGAAAGGGTTCACCGGGTTCATGAATAGGCATGTTGCAGGGATAGACTATTCTAAGGATTTGTTGATGATGTCAACAAACGCTAAAGCCATTCCCTAACATATCCAATAGGTCTGATGTACTAATGCGACTATATGAGATGGCTTGGGTTGCGGGACAGGAAAAACAGAAAAAGGATGGCATGGAGGTCAGAGTTGGTTAGGCGAAATACTTGACTGTCTTCATGTCAGATCAGGTGAACACCAACAGCTAGTCTGGAACCTAGCCTTCATGAGAGAGCCAAATAGAGGGAAAAGCCTCTATTTGGAGATACCAAAATGGAGATTTTTCGCCATAATGCACAGTACCACATTTGCAAAAAACGAACACACCATCTCAGCACAGCTTAAATTAACTTTACAGTCATTCTCCAACCATGAACTGTATTTTAAAGTATTCTAGAGTCAAATGTGAGGCCATCTGTCTGACAGCTAAAGCTTAGTCAGGACAATAATCCCAAGCACAGCAGCAAATCTTCAGCAGAATGGTTGAAAAAGAAAAGAATCAAGCTGCTGCAAACGCCCAATCAAAGTCCAGACCTTAGCCTGACTGAATGGTGTGGAAGAGCTGCGCATAAATAAATGCTTGCAGACCGAACTGAAGCAACTTTGTAAAGAAGGGTGGCCCAAAATTCCTCCAGAACAATGCAAGAGACTGATAAAGTCACCCAGAAAATAGTTACCTCATGTTTTTTGCTGCTAAATGTGGCTCTACAAGCAACCGAATAACAGGGTGTTACTTGTTTTTTTTTTTACATGACTGCACACATAACCAAACACAAGCATGGAAAATGTATCTTACTGTGGTCGATGTAAAAGGTGCGTCCGTCTGTGTGAACTCTTTCTTCCCATCCAGGCTGAAAAAGAAGAAGAGAGGAAGAATGAGAAACCACTCGAAAGCACCAATAAACAGGCCATGCTCAAATAGCAATTTAAATCCATCCATTTATTTTTCCTTTTTTTTACATTTATGTTTAATTGAACTTCACTGACCATTAAATGGTCCAAACAATGACATCCCAGCACTGCAAGCAAGGTAAGCTCAATCAAACACCGACAAAGGAAATGAAAGGATTTTGTGTCCTATTTGAGTTCGGTCTGACACATCAGCAAGGCAGGGATACCAGCACAACATAAAGGTTAAATCACCACTATGAGTTCAAACCAGTATACCACGACTGACACGGTGATCACTCAGTACAGTGTCACAGGCCACACACACTCGTACGGCACCAGCAATCAAGCAAATAAAAACATTACGGTAGACAGAGTGTAAAGGGGTGGGGGGGAAGGCACAGTTCAATCTGCTGAACAAGGTGTTGCTACAAGGCGTACGGTATATGTGTAAGTATGCTGCTGCTGCATGAGCAGAGACCAGACTGAAAAAACTGAGAATACATGCAGCATACAGCCAATTCCTTCCTCTGATATATATGTATATAGCTCCTTGTGTTTCCTTTGCAACCTCCCTCACTCCTTGTTTTACTCCCATTATGTACTCTATTCTCACTACTTCAATCAGTCATACTTGTTAGTTGTCCTTCTCCACCAAATGCCCGGGAAATCAGTCTAGTGTTAACCGTTTCTCAGACATCGATACAGACTGAGAGACCCAAGGACAATGATGGGGAGCTCCAAATGTTAAACATTAACAGAAGGAGCGGTAGTGGTGCAAGGAGGCTGCACACAGAGAGAGGAAGTGGGGTAAAATACTAAAAAGAAGGTAGAGGTACAATCCACCCATGCTGGTCATGAAAAAAGAAAAGATTGAAAGAAAGAGAGAGAGAGAGGAGGAGAAAAAAAAAACTGAAGGCTGTCTGCAGGCATTTGACCAGACTGGACTGGACCAGACAGGTAGGCAGGCAGAGGGAGGGAGGCACCAACCAACCTCCTCTGGTAGGTTCTGCCAAACAGACATGGCCAGGTGTAGAAGAAGAAGCATACATTAGATCCATCAGAATGAAGAGAAAGAGGGAGAGAGAGAGAGAGAACACATACACACATGCACACACACCACACAAGCCTGTGAGTTGTACAAACCCATAAAGCTTTTTTTATTATTACTATTATTACCATTATTATTATTATTATCATTATTGTTTATTATACCTAGCTACAGTAACATTTTGCCCACTTCCAGGGAATCTGAAGGTTTCACCTCCTAATTATATTATTACAGTCCCCAGACCCGCTTGGCTAAGCTTCACACAAACGTCTTCTGTTCTTACAGGACTAAACATTGGAAATGTGTAATGGAGTCAGATCACATGAACACATGAAGTTTCATCTTTTACTGTAAAAGTCATTTCATTTTCATTTTAAAACATAAACAGACCAATCACAAGCTGACTACAACATGCACTATAATACAAAAAGCCAATTATTATCTTGGCTTGATTCTACTTTAGCTAAGAGTACATGGTTGTACTACTCCGAAGAGCAGATTTGTTACACACATAAAATACATATTGCTAATGATGAGTGCACAAAGTTATACAGTCTTTGTGATTCATGAGGTTGTTTTGAATCGCCATTGTAGGCCAAAGGTTAAATATCTACTTAGTCTTATAGTAACTGTACTTACAGGAAGAGGGCCAAGGTCACCAGGCTCCATTGAGTTCTTATTCCTCATATGGACCGGATATTTCAACCTGGGATCCTCCTGATTGTCAGCAGTAAAAGACAGAAAAGTAAACAATTATATTGCAGAAAGCACAGCAAACTCTAAATGTGTACCTTGTTCTCCATAAGGGCACATAAAATTTACCTTACCACCACCAGATGTCACTAAAAGATCCCGTAAGACCAACACTAAGGACTGCCCCACATTTTCTATTCACTAGATTAAAATCACAGTGTTTTTTCCTCATCCTTAAAGAGCAATGTGCTAGCTCACCCAGGTGGTGGTCCTGCTGTTGTGGTCGATGAAAAAAGGCCGTCCGTTTGGAGCTATTCTCATCTCCCATCCCGGGGGCAGGAAGCTCTGCTGGTTCTTGTGTTGCGACTTTGGGGAGCTGTAAGGGGACGGCTGGGGAGACTGAGGATTAGAAAGCGTGTCTTTCACAGCCCTCCGTACCTGAATGTTGTTGGCTCCCTGGGGGAAAAAAAAAGGGACATGAAATAAATAAAGATCGCGTAATGCTATCTCCCATTTCATGATAAAATAAGGACACACGTCGAAACTTAAACGGACACAGACTGAGAGCGAGATACAAAATTAGTGATCATTAACAAAGACAGAAACACATCTTCCAACAATTCCTCTTTCTTTGTCTGCTCATAACAAAAAAAACAAAACAAAAAAAAAAAGAGTGAAAAAGATCAGAAGTCTCAGCACCATGAGATTTCCATCTAATACTACTATATCCGTTAACACCAGGCTAATTTCTGATTTCCATGTTCCATGCCGTTTACTCCATCAACCTGTAAATGAAAATGTCACACACATCTGATTTATCACCCTTCCCAGATGGTAAGACGTAAGGTAAGACGACTTCTCTTGCTCTCTCTTGGTTACCTAGATACTGAAGAAGTACAAGAACAACTAACAAATGTTTACTTTAAATCCAGCAGAACTCATTAATCTAAATCTGGTAACAGAGTTTCTATCAAGGCTGAAAGGAAATCTAATTGCAACATAATACCAAAAACTATTTATGTACAGGAAACCAAACATCTCTGGTAAAAGCTCCTTATGTCGTTCAGACTAAAGAGTGTCCCTGCATCAGAGCTTTTATTTCTTTTCTTTTTTTAAATAACAGTAATCTTAACTGATTGACCTTTTTTCATTTATTTATTTTTTTCAAACAAGAGAGAAGAGTGCATTAATTAACCACAAACCTCCCACCTCCCCAGGAACTTGTAATTACAACTTTCTGCTGTGACTATTCTGCTTCCTTTTACTTCCACAATACTCGCACACACTTTAATTAAACCTCGTTCAGGTCTGTTCCCTAGGTAGCATCTTCACCGCCCAGTGAAGCCATTAAAAGGCTGCAGAAGCACCAGATGAGATCATGCGTTTCTACAAACGTGTTGATCAGACTTACATTTGCATTCGTAGTGCATAATTTAGGTTGAGGACAAAATGTACGTGCAAATTAATGCAATGTAATTAAATTGACAACCTCAAAGGTTATCTGCATGATGTAGCCTGCAGCTTAAAAAAAAAAAACACATTAAAATGTGAAGCAGAAATTTCAATATTTTACCCGGGTGTTATACGGCTAACGCATTAACCACTTATGCTGTGTGAATATTAACACCCTCTGACCAATGAGTGAGAGAAAGCAGTCATGTAAAGCATAATGTTGGAAACAACATAACATGGAGGCGGCAGGATGACTCTGTGAATTGCTATTGGTCATTAACATTCAGGTTATTGAAGCGCAGAGATGAAAAAAGCTAATATTTAATCTGTCCACTAGATGAGTCAAACACCAGGAATGTAAACGGATTGGCTACATATAATCTCCTTGGCAGAAAGACCAAGGTCTATTAAGCTTTGTTACTTTAGTTAGACCTTTGATGTTTTGTTAGCATAGAGTAGCCGCAGAGAGTGAATTAGCCTTGAACGCGGTATTATTTGGTTATAAAAACTAGCGCAAACACACAGTATATTGACACAGTCTTCTTTAAGTTACATATTTACAATTTGTCACACCTTCCCAAAAAAAAAACAATTTGCCATTGCATTACCAAAACAGTCTTTATTTAATGGTTTTTCCAATCCTTTACTCGTATGTCCCCAGTTCTGTTTTAACAAATGGCATCATTTGGGACCTATTATCAATTTAAATAATTTAGCCATCTTAGATTTACCACACCTGGTTCATGCTATCATTCTTTTTAAACCACAGTGTGCATCACAGTGCTTAAGAAAAGCTCGGATCATATTATTCGTCTAATTAGTTTAGCTGCAAGGTCCTTTAACGCACAGTTATGAGCTCAACTTTCATTAATGAGGAAGAAAGAGCAGTACGAATAAAAGAAAACTGTCATTGATGAAGAGATGCCAACAAGACATGAGAAGATTTCATTAAGTTTGGCAATGAGGAGAAGACAAAAGCAGCAGCCTGAAAAGAGGAGAGCTAACAGGTAGAAATGTTAATCTTAAGAAGGAAATGGGAGATGGAAGTGTGAGAACGTGAAGATCATGGTTTAGTCATTTGGAGCACATGGAAAGAAAGGATGGGAGGGTAAAGATTCAGGAAGGGAGGAAAGAAATAGGTGGTCCTCAAGTACGTAGAGGAAAAGGAGGTGGGAATGATGGCGGAGCGGGACAGTACAGGTGGCTAATTCTCACCTCCAAGGGGGTGGAAAGGGTGACAGTAGGGGAGCTGAGGCTACGAGGTCGTCGGACTTGGGGCTCATGGAGGTGGTTGTTGGAGGCATTGGAAGAGGAGGAGGGGGTGGATGGAGGTACCAGGGCTGAGGCTCCTCCTGATGCTGCTGCTGCTGCTGAGGTGCTGGCACCGTCTTCAGTCAGCTGTCAGGGAGAACAGCACTTTTGAGGTTAGGTGGGGAAGAAATCAAGCATGCCATGCTGTTGGCCAAAAAAAATAAAAAATAAAAATATGTCTGCCTCTTTGAGAACCATGCTTTTCTGCACTGGAAAGGTCTGGATGCAGGCTTTTTTTTTTCCTTGGGAAATAAGCCAGTAAAATCTAAAAGGCAGGGGTCAATTCAGGGCCCCGAACAAAACAACAATAGGATTTTATGTCCAACTAGAAAAGTTTGAAATAGTGAGATTACCACATAACTTTCACCCCTTGATGAGGTGGGAGGTACAGCCAACCTTTACAGCGGGGTATAACTTCATAGCAAACACAGAAGAATTATATGATAGATTTGTCTCTCCTTCCAAGTACTTAAGAAAACGGATGAGAATCAGAGAATGAGGAGACTATGACATTTATAATACAGTCACAGAGTTGCACAGCTGACCATAAAAAGGCACAAATGCAAGGGTGGATTTCAAAGGAGAGCATCAAACATACACCCAGTCCCCTCTGTAGCTGTCTCTCTGCGAGCACTGCTTACGTGGGGCTGCCTCGCTTGCAGACAGAAAGGCAGGGTGGAAAAATGGGGTGGAAATGGGAGGAAGGAGGGAGGGAAGAGTAGTGGTTGCGGTCCCATGCCAGGGTTTAGAAACACATGACCAATACACAGTTGAACTTCATCCTTATGTTACACAAAATGCTAGACAAGAGAAGGAAGACGCACAGTAAAAGTTGGACAAAGTAGGAAACGAAACAATGCAGAACTTTGACATTTAAAAGCTCTCTCTCTTTTTCTTTCACTCTTGTACACAGAGACGAGGAGAAACAGGAAGGGGGAATAGAGGGGGAAGAGATCCAACAGACAGGCGAAGGATCATGGGGCCGGGGTTATGGTGCAGCCAGCCCGACAGCTACACTTCAGACCTGCTGTACCTGCACAACTGGCCTAGTCCATGTAGTGGTGCGGTTGTTATGGTTGACGTAATAAGTTCTTCCCTTGGTGTCCTTCCTCTCCTCCCATCCAGGGGGCAGGCCAGGGGTGGTCAAGGTGTAAGCAGTCGACGAGGGAGACTGGCCAAGTGTAGAGAGAGAGCAAAGCAAATATGGCTAATCAGTACAGAACAGTACATTTAGACAAGTGGAGGGACTCTAATATTTTATATTGAGGCTGCAGAGAAAGACATGTGGATAGGAATAAATACATTCAACAAATTCAAGCCGAGAACCAGAGTTATACATACCATCTGATTTTTTTCATTTTTTTGCAAAAAAACCCCAAAACAAAAATCAACACAAACTAGTACTAAAATAAACAAATGGTAGAAAATGTTAGATTATTACAATCCAACTGGGTGAACTATTAACTGTTTCCAGCATAAACATTACAGAGAGTGTCAGCCACATGATCACAGCATAATCTGGTGATGTATTACACAGACAGCATGGCTGAACACTGGCAACATTTTACGATGCAGCGTCATGGCTCGTTATCGATGGCTGATCAGTGGTATTCGTTATTTACAGCTAGGCTATCAGTTCTTGGTCAAAACACAACAAACACAGAAGCAGACACATGTAACAGACAACTTCTGCTCTAACGCTGCACATCGCAATAAGAGAACTAAAGGAGGAGGTTTTTAAGCTATGTGCTAATCATGACGATTTATGCTTCTAATTTCTGCAAAAGTAATTGCTTTATTCAGCCATTTGTGTACATTATGAAGTATGGATAGTATATGAAAGGGGCGATCTGTTTTTTGATGATTTTCTAAAATGCAGATCAGCGTTTAGCATATGATCTGATTTTTAGAGGATTCATAAATAATGTTCCTGTCCATAAATTTATAAGTAACTGTGTTGTTTAGGCTTTCCTCGGCCACAGGAACTGACAAAAAAAGTAGGATTTTTTTCTTCACTGCAAAAAATTAATCAATTTATTAATTTAAAAAAAATGCATGCATGCATTTCTTGTAAGTTTGTACTGTGTTGAATTGCAAAGTGCTTTCAGGCTGTGAAAAATGTGATTTAAATAAATATTACTTCCTTGCATGGCTGCCAAGAAATAGCTACATGGCTTTAGTCTTGACTTAAAATGTGACTCTGTTCAAACATTGCCATATGATATTATTGATCACACTGCCCTCCTCAGCATATACTCGTACAGGACTTCATTGGGAAGAAACACTGGTGTAACAATGAGTAAATGTTGCTAATGCATAAGCTCTAACTGAGTGCAGGATTTATTAGAAGTCATTCACAAAACTAGTCAGGTGACAGTCCCATCCTACATGGTGTTGGGGAACTAAGAGATGTGGGATGAAGGGTTATACTGTGCATAAACTGAGATATTACCATAGGCTCCTCACCACCTGAGACTGTTTGAGCTCTCGTTCTTCTGGACTGGGAACTCTGCTGGTGGTAGACAACAATGGAAGAGGGTCTTTAGTTAACAATAGGTTATGTTTTAAGGGTGGAAGTTAAAAGCCAAGTGTGGGCACTAGTGAAGGCTGAGAGAGGAAAAACTGAGTGGACAAAGGGAGAAATTCATTCTCAGAGGAGGTGAGGAGTGGCAGAAAAGCAAGAGAATCTATTGGTTTTGGGCCAAAGAGCGCAGTGGCTGTGAACAGCAAGGACACTGAGTGAAGCAAACGGCTGTTGTGATTGGATGGCAAGAGGATGACAAAAGGAAGTTTCATCCCTGTGCTATCAGTAACCTTTGGAAAACAGATCTCCCCCCCCCC
>VOQK01000331.1:12388-30902 GCA_015052645.1 Benitochromis conjunctus | reverse complement strand
TTCCATGTCTCTCCTGTAGTTCCTACTTAGCAGCTGACGTGCACACTGATGCCAGGATATTTGCAGTGTGCCAAAATCAATTGAAATAGTAGCTTTGCCAATTTATTTCTGGGGCTGTGCTTTTCATAAACATCAGACTGAGACAGATCAGGCAGTTGAAGCAGGTTGGATATAAAATTGTAATTATTCAGATCGTTATTATTTGGCATGGTCTGCGGTTGATTTTGGATGATGTACCCTCTAGATTTGGAAAGTACTGGATAAGGATGGCAAATAATAGGAAGGGCAGAAAGGTTATGCCCCAAACAATGATCTGATTGAGATAACTAGTACCACATACCACTAGTGTATGTGACAGTTATTATCTGGCTGCTTAGTGACATTTATATAATCCATAATATCCTTTATATCCTAAATTGATTATTATATCCTAATAATCCTTTTCAGGCTGTCGTTCTTCTGGGGTATCGGGATGAATTTCTACATGGAAATTGCCAAACTGAGGGCAGCCAGGAGGTTATGGTCTACGCTCATTAAAGAAAATTTCCAGCCCAAGAATGCCAAGTCTCTTCTCCTTCGCACACACTGCCAGACTTCAGGCTGGTCTCTCACTGAACAAGTAAATGGGAATTGTTTTATTGAGTGCTCTCACAGTTCGAGGAGATAATTGGCCAACTTTGAGATCCAGAATTGTTAGATTTTGAAATCTGCAAGTAAAGACAGAAATGTAAAAATCTAAATTGTAAATGAATTAATCGGTATTAATGTGCTATGTGACCGATCTCAGGATCCATACAACAATGTGATCCGCACAGTGATTGAAGCCATGGCTGCTGTGTTTGGGGGGACCCAGTCGCTGCACACCAACTCTTTCGATGAAGCTCTGGGCTTGCCCACCGTGAAAAGCGCTCGCATTGCCAGGAACACTCAGATCATCATCCAGGAGGAGTCGGGCATCCCCAAAGTTGCAGATCCTTGGGGAGGCTCGCACATGATGGAGGCTCTCACAGATGATGTCTATAACACTGCTTTGAAGGTTGGTTGCAGGAGCCAAAGGCAGTAACCAGAGCATTGAATTAATTATTGATTAACCCTCTGATCCTCTTTTGACCTGAATCTTGTATTATGCAGGTTTTATTTGTCTCGTTGAAACTCTTTGCTGCTGTAGTTTTAGAACAGCAACCCATAATCATGAAGAGACTCTTTTATAGTCGGTGTTTTGCTTTTTATAGTTTATTAAAGACATTGAAGACATGGGCGGCATGGCCAAAGCTGTAGCCGAGGGAATTCCAAAGCTCCGTATTGAGGAATGTGCTGCTCGTAGACAGGCCCGCATTGACTCAGGTACTGCATAAAGATGACTTCTTCATAAGGCCTTAAAGCCTCTCTTTCTTTAACCTCCCTCCTGACTTTAATTACTTAAAGCAGTCCTACCATTGAACCTGCCTGTGGAACTGTGCTGCAGTGAAATAGATCATTTACAGCCCCAATTCAAAGAAGAAAAAAAAAATTGGGATGTCGTGTTAATGTGAATAAAAACAGATAGAAATGGTTAGCAAATCTCTAAAACCCATATTTTATTCCCAATAGAACATAGAAAACATCAGATGTGTCAACTGAGAGATTTTATATTTTATGAAGAGTATTAGCTCATTCTGAAACACGTCTGAAAAAAGTTGGGATGGTGGCAACAAAAAGCTGGAAAAGTAAGTTTCACTATAAAGAAACAGCTCGAGGAGGATTTCGCAACTATCTAGGTTAACTGGCAACAGGTCAGTGACATGATCAGGTATAAAAAGAGCAGCTTAGACACACAGACGTTCACCAATCTCCCAAAACTGACTAGAAATTTTAAGAATAATTACATGTTACTCAGTGCAAAAGTGTGAAGACTTTGAATATCTCATCATCTACAGTACGTAATATCAATAAATGATTCTGAGAATCTGGAGAAATCTGTGTGCCATGGACAAGGCTGAAAATCAAGACTGGCTGCCTGTGGTGTTAGTATTTAAAACAGACATGATTACGTGCTCAGGAACACATCCAGAAATCACTGAATACATTCTCTGAGCCACAGTGAGGGATTGAAGTTTGAACATCTTTTTGGAAAATGCTGAGGCTGTGTCCTCTGGAAGTAAGAGGAGAGGAACCAGTATCGAATCGGCAACTTGAAGATCTGAAAAGACGCCATGAGTGCTGAAAGGTGTGAACAGGTTTCAGAGCAGCATATGCTCCCATCCGGACTGTTGCATATTTCAGCAAGACGATGCTAAACTGCATACTGCGTCTTTCACAACTGCATGGCTTTGTGCTAATTTCATCAGTGGAAAACATCATGAAACTAAAACAGACCCAAGACTATCGAGCAACTAGAATCCTCCATCACACATAAACAGGACAACACTCCTCTCCTAAAGATCCACAGCTGCTCTCCTCAGTTCCCACATGTTTCACGACTGTTGTTAAAAGAAACGGTGATGCTACACAGCCGTAAACATGGCCGTGTCCCAACTTTTTAGAGATGTGTTGCTGCCATCAAGTTCAAAATGAGCTGATATTTGTATTAAAATGCTGCAGTGTCACAGTTGAAATGTATTTGAGGTTGTATATTTAATAGGATAACCTTTCTCACCACATGCGTCGTAATGATATAATTTCTTCTAATCATCCTTCTAATATTTTGCCATTTATATACTTTGTCTCTTATTTATCCTCTGTCAATCTCCTGAATTATTTTTTTTAATCATTTTTTTTCTTTTTAGTGTGCCACCAAGTGCTTTTTGTTTCTTGATGGTTCGTGTGACAGAAGGCCTTCTTTTCTTGTTTTCAGGCTCAGAAGTTATCGTTGGTGTGAACAAGTACCGTCTGGAGAAAGAGGAGACAGTGGAGGTCCTGGCCATAGATAACACTGCAGTGCGTCAGAAACAGATTGAAAAACTGAAAAAGGTCAGTAATACAGTTAACAGCTTGATGAACTGGCAGTATGACAAGTATAATATACAACGCCTTTCAAAGACACATGCGCCTTTTAATCAGCACAGGAGTTGTTGGGGTTTTTGTTTAAACAGGAGAAAACGCTTTGCAGCGTTTGGGAAACATGAAGGCTTTCTAATCTTCCAATGTTTTTCTAAGTTCTAAAAATATTAACTTTATTCACTTTTACTTACACGGTTCCACAACAACCATGGACATTCAAAACACTGTCTTATAAGCTTAGGCCTTTAAAAATGAAACATGAAATGTTAGAAAAATGTATTTATCTACAAAAAAAAGTCCCAATTTGGTGACATAACTGATGAATATGAAAAAAGAGACCCAATCCTGATATATAAGTAGTATAAACAACAGCATAATAGATTAAAACGTTTAAATGCCATGGTTATATCACTTTGTGTTCTTTTTTTAAGGTGAGGAAGAGCCGTGACCCCGAGAAAGCAAAGAAGTGTCTGGCTGCCATTGAGGAGTGTGCTCGAACCAGGGAGGGCAACCTTTTAGCTCTGGCTGTGGCGGCATCAAGAGCCAGGTCAGAACTAACTCAGAAAAGCTCTTTCAATCAGTTTTATATCTGCGTGAATGCTGCTTCAAAACCTCAGCCAGGCTACAGTTTTATTCTGGTCTGTTGTTCCTTTGTTAATCGTCTAAATTGCTTCTTAATCAGTGTATTCAAATGAGCACAGTGACCTTTTCCAGCACTGGATAACTGCCATTAAATGCACCCTCCCCCTTTTATTAAACCCTGTGTTATCAGAAAACAAGCATGAATGTATTAACCACTACACTGTAATCCCTCTACACTGTAATCCCTCTACACTGTAATCCCTCTACACTGTAATCCACTGTGTGCTTTTTCTTCAAGGGGTTTTTGTTTTTGGGTAACTTTTCAATTCCCCTTCATACCCCAAAACTGTCACGTGACGAACCTAATCATGAGGAACAGAGGATTAAAAGGCGTAAAAGACAAAATTAGATGTATAACATCATCTCTGCACACCACCACACCTGCAGCCTATTTATGTGCTGAAGCTTCTAGAATAGCCGGGTCAGATTTGGGTGTTCTAATAATGTGCACCAGGTTATTTAATAGTCATTAGTTACTCTGATATTGGGTTAAGAAGCCGGTCACATGTGAAATTAAACGTTATTATTACATTATCTACCTTACTCTCTGGTCTTATGTGAGAATGTAATTATGAACTGTGTAACACTTGGGTGCAATATTATGTGAAGAGTACACGTGCTAATTGCAGCTCATTTGCTTGGAGGCAGGGGGGATAGCCTGACTGGGAACACTTATAACGGCTTCATATCCAGTTATCTCTACACAACGATTTCAATTCCTTCTGATATAATATTCTGTATTTTTTCATATAAACACAAGTGCCTCACTAATTTACACTTCAACAGTTTTAGAAGTAGCAGTAAAATTGCGTATCTGTTGCTTTTTTGTTACCCTCTGTGGATCAGTGATGTCATGAGAAATTGTACTACAGTGGTCATTGCTGCCATAATTCATAACGAGCATCAAATGATCAAATTTGTAATGCTATAATAAAAAAAAAAAAAACAGGCTGTTAGTGTATTGAGTGTGGATATCTTAAAATGGAACTTAATGATTATTTATCACTCGAGTCTGAATCTGCTCCTTTCTGCAGATGCTCTGTTGGGGAAATAACTGACGCCATGAAGAAGGTGTTTGGTGAACACAAGGCCAGCACCAGGATGGTGAGCGGGGCTTACCGCACTGAGTTCGGAGAGCATGAAGAGATCACTCTGGCCAACAATAGGTAGAAAATAATAGCAGTTTATTTCATGACCTTTATAATTGACATGCTAGACACCTGATTTGCTGATTCAGGTAAAATTCTTCTCCCCCTCCTCCATAAAAAAACAAAGAGTTGGAGAGTTCAAGAGGCATGAGGGGAGGAATCCTCGATTGTTGGTGGCAAAGATGGGGCAGGACGGTCACGACAGAGGTGCCAAAGTTATCGCTACGGGCTTTGCAGATCTGGGCTTCGACGTAGACATCGGACCACTGTTTCAGGTGAATGTTGTACCGAGGAATTAGGACACTTAACTGCCTGTAATAACCTCAATCTAATAATGGTGCAGCTAATAACCTTGACTCATAATTACTTTGTTTTGTTCACTTGTTTGTTTACCAGGATCGTGTTGTTTTCACTGCTTACTGCAGCTGTCACTCTCTTGTGTTATTAATATACATACAGTACAAAAACTGTAATACTGCAGTTTCTGTTATTTGAAGTGTCCGAAACTTTTAAGTTCTTCTTTTGTGTTAAAAAGTAGATAAAATAATAACCTTAAGTGAATTTCAGATGCGTATATAAGCTGAAAACATGCCGTTGGCAGTTGTCAAAGCTTTTTAAACGAATGACATGCTGCTGAAATCACACAGACGCAATCACTGCCTCTTTGTTGGACAGTTTGAGTTCAAAAGTTCAGACAACCTAAAGGTGCTTATTTAAGCTTCGCCAGATGATCTCGTGGTCTGTGTGCATTTTGAACGGGTGAGCCCTACAGCTAATTATGTCACACTTTGTTGGCACGAGTTCGCACCACTGATCACAGGGCTTGGTGTTAAGCTCAGCTAGTGGTGGTAAGTAAAAAGTGTGGCGTCAAACTGCTGTTATTTTTAGCCCAGCTCATAAAAAAAAAAAAAGACGGCAGGAACTCAGTGAGGTATTACATTGTTTCTGAAAAAGCTGGGACGCTGGGAAAATTGATCAAAACAACATATCAAATATTGAAACTATGAGATGAGATTGTGAAATAGGATTTAGAGAACACACATTTAAAAACTGTCGGGTGTGACTCCACATTGTAATGTTGTACACAGTTACCTAACAACCAAGAGATCCCTGGTTAGATGGTGGGAGGAGACATTTATCCCTCTGCAGTTGTGTCAGGAAGGGCAGTGAAAATAAAATGAAAAAAATGTATAATGGACAAAAAAATCTAGTAATGTGTTTGATTGTAAAAGCAGGACCCAGAGAGGTTGAGTGTTTTAGAAGTAAAGATGGGAAGAGGCTCTTTACCACTCTGTGAAAGACTGTGTAGGCACATTCAACAACTAAAGAATAACTAAATATCTAAATGGAAAAGCAAGACTTTGGCTCGTTATTAAAATCTCTGTATGTGTGACACGTGAAAACAAAAAGACACAATAAGTGATCTTTGGGCCTTTTGGCAGTTCTGCATTTTAACTTTTTTGAGTACAATACAGTAGGAGCATTACTGTTGCATTAGTTTTTATTTTCCTCTAATCCCGCCTACCTCACTCTGAGTTGTTTGTGTGTTTTCCTCTTCTTTTTTTCTCCCAAACAGACCCCCCGCGAGGTGGCCCAGCAGGCGGTCGACGCAGACGTTCACTGTGTCGGGGTCAGCACGCTGGCCGCAGGACACAAGACCCTGGTGCCAGAGCTCATCAAGGAACTCCAGAAGCTCAACAGACCAGATATACTTGTTATCTGTGGAGGTGTCATCCCACCCCAGGTAAACAGTCCATGCATCGTTTCCTTTGGATAATTAAAGCATTACAGGAGGATTTTATCTCCTAATGAGCCTTTTTTAGGGCCTGAAATGTAAGATTGTAGGTTTGAAACTGAACGGATAGGGGAAAAACACAAGCTACACATGCTCATGTGTCTTTCTTGCCATCCTTTTCCTGTTAGTTTAATATTTTGCTGAACACTTAAATCCATTTTACTTTTCAAGGATCCTTGAAGTTGTGGTATTTATTTGACAATATTCTTCCCACTCCAGATAATAATAGTTGAATTACTATTTAGCTATTCATTTTTTAAGAGTGCGACCCCTTTTTAATGATTAAAACATTTACCAACCACCTATGACTGAACACCATGAATCTAAACGGTGTGCCACCTCTGTTTGAATGCAGGACTACGAGTTTTTGTACCAGAGTGGCGTATGCGCCATCTTTGGCCCAGGAACCAGGATCCCACAGGCTGCGATGGAGGTTATTGACAACATTGAAAAGAGCCTGGAAAAGAATCGACAAGCCATGTGAAAGCAAACTCCAAAAAGCGAACTGATTGCTCATGTCAGAAATGAGAGCCCAAGCATCTGTACACAATCAGTCTGACTGGTAGCACGAGGATGTAACAGAAAAAGCAAGACTAATTGTTACATTTAGTTTTTTGTGTGTTCATTAACAGCACTCGAAATGAACAATGTAATGTCAGACAAACCTCCTCAGGTGGATTTGTATGACGTTTGTTAATGAAGTCATCCTTTGCATATAACTGTATGTGTGATTTGTATTGATTTCTTAATCGGTTTGGTTAGATTACATTACAATTCCAGAGTGTAAAAGAAAGCACTTATCATACACTGTATTATTCCAATCAGGATTATGATGTGACAGAAATTTGCCTTTTTTATTCTTCTTTTTTTTTTTAAACAATCCAAGATAAAACACCACAAACCTGCTTTGAATGTAATTTTTGAAATGTCTCTGTTTAATTTAATAGCTTAGCAGGGTGTGATTACTGCCAGTGTGGTGGAGATGGATCAGGTGGAAACTGTGTAATCTAAACAATCCTCTTATGAAACATTATCCCTGCCTCTTATTTTCATGGATATTATTGTCCTGTAAGTGGCCTTCTGTCGCTCTGATGTCTCGCCTCTTTGCATCAAGGATTAAACCCCGTCACAGCGGTCAGAGTTTATCAAACTATCTTTCTAATTGTGACTCTGAATTAGGTTTACTAGTCAACATAAATACTGTGAACTTTAGAAATGTATGAGCTGAAGCACTTTCTTGTTGTGAAAGGACAAAAGATGGCAATATAAGTAAAGTGACATAGTTGCAGGTAGCAGGAAGCTGGTCTGAGTATGTCAGGAACTGCTGATTTACTGGGATTTCCACACACAACCATCTGTACACTGTATAGAGAATGATCTGAAAAAGTGAGCAGCAGCTGAGTGAAAAGGCCTTGTTGATGTTAGAGCTTGGAGGAAAATTGCCAGACTGCTTGAGCTGATAGAAAGATAACAAATAACAAGTAACTTATATGACTTTTTGTTGCAACCAAGGTAAGCAGAAGAGCATCTCTAAATGCACAGTGCAGAGAAATGTTTGTGTGGGCTCACCAAAACTGATGAAGATTATAAAAACGCTTCCCGTCTGATGAGTCTCAATTTCTGCCCTGACATTTGATTGGGAGGGTCAAGAATCTGGCATAAACATGAAAGATAGAATTCAATTCTATAGTCATTGCACATGTCACGAATACAAGGCAACGAAATGTGCTCTCTGCATTTAACCCATTCACTCAGTGAAGCAGTGGGCAGCTAACAATCCAGCGCCCAAGGAGCAGTGTGTAGGGACGGTACCGTGCTCAAGGGTACCTCAGGGTAGCCGTTGGGTGGATTCGAACCCTCGACCTTCTGATCAAGGGGCGACCAAGCAGGACTCCGTCCTTCCTGGGTGCAGACTCTTGCTGGTGGTTTGATGGTGTGGGAGAAATCTTTGGGGGGCTCTTTGTACCAAGTGAACGTTGACACCACATTCCTTCATGACCACAGTGCACCCATCTATTAATGTCACTCAATAGAGCTCAGACCATTGGAAACTGGTTTCTTTTAAATGATGATACAGTCACCAGATCTTAATCCCCCTTTGGCAGAGCATATGGTTACATTGTAACCTTGGATCTCTGAGTAAGAGACTCTAGTGGTCTCCAGGTTTAAGGCCTTTCTGCGCCATGTTCCAATCAAACTATCAGCGATTTCACGCCATCACAGGTGTTTTTTAGATAAGCTGTGGGGTTGGCCGGGCAAGCTGGAGTGTCTTAAACAAGTATCCACATGTTCTGACTCTGGGATCATTCCACACACATATGGAGTATGTAATGATGTGGAGAAATAGTTTTGATGCAGATGTGATAGAGAACGTATATGGTGAATGGACTGGTTCTTTTATAGCGCTTTTCTACTCTATCTGATCCCATTCACACAAACACTTTTTGCTATGCTTTTTCTATGTAAGTGTGTTCTATCTAGCATTCACACACATTCATACTCTAATGGATGCATGAGAAAGCGCTCCATTAGATGCTTTTTAGTTTCTTTAAGTACCAAGCTTATTTGGCATGCAAATCGAACCACCAACCTTCTAATTAGCAGATGACCTGCTCTACCTCCTGAACTACAGCCACCCCACGTAAGATTCACATTATGGATGTGCAGCTGACAAATCTGTAACAACTGTGTGATACTATTGTGCCAATATGGATCAAAAACTCAGGAATGTTTTCAGCAACTTTTTGAATCTATGCCACAAAGAATTAAGGTATTTCTTAATTAAGGTATTTCTCTGTACCTGAGAAAGTGTCCAGTGGGTGTACTTTATACTACATTGTGACTCATGGGGCTTGTACAGAGGTTAACACTTCTTCCTGTGAAAGTTGGGTGACCCCACATCACCCTGCCACCTGGGTACCCAAGAACTGAGAGTATAAGACGACTGAGAAGCCCCTCGCTTGGATTTCTATAAGGTCACATGATGAAGTCACCTTAGCTGCACAAATGAGAAACACCAGTTTATATTCTGCTCTCAAGATGACCTTTGATTGAATCAAGGCATATCTGGAATGTATACTAAGAGGACAGAAATACATGTATATGAAATGCATGCAAATTCACACCCTTCTGCCTTTAATCGATTTATACACCAGCCGGCTTTCGTGACCTTTATGCCCCGATTTTAAAATGAGATTAAGAAAACATAGACTTAAATGTCAGTCTTTAAGAACCTCCTCCTCACCATTAAAAGCAGGCTTCTGCTCTTTTATTATTCGTGTTGGAGATTAAATGTGTGATTGTGTAACACTTTGGCACGGTGAATTCATTTTCCAAGACTTTACTGCATTCATTAAGTGTTTATTTTCAAACATGCACAATCCCTTATATACATAAATACGTTCAGTGTTCAGAACGCTACATTCACAAATCACGACTGTCAACAGTAGTTACAAGTTGCAAGAAATAAAAAAAGTCTACATGCCACACACAACAAAATTTAAATACCAGTCCATTATCAAAGGCAAGGGGAGTTAACAGCAGCACAAGATTCAGTTTATGCCACCCTTGAAGTAGACGGCTCAACACTAAATCAGCCTTTTAAAGCAGAAGCCTTGCTGCGATACACTTTTATTAGAGAAGTGTTTTGAAAATGTGACGCACTTCACATTCTGGCTCCACATTTAAAACCAAGGATGTAGACTTTGACTAAAAACAGCCAGTGTTGATGATATGACTTTGACTGTAAACGGATGAAAGCAAAGCCACGTGTGCTCTGTTTCATTACACTGATTTCAGGCGAAGAATCACATTCAGACCTGAAGGGACAAAAAAAAAAAAATTTTCTCCGTAGGTCATGTTCATTTCATGAGCTTGAGCGGACGGTGTGATTTACAAAGAGACTCGACTGAGGTAAAAACAAGATAAACTCCAAAGAGAGGGATCCTATCCCAGCTGACAATGGGGAAGACGCGTGAGACGCACCGGACAGTGATAGAAAGCGATACCAATACAGAACATGCTCACAACATGGGTGATGTTAGAATCACTGATTAAACCATGCATATGTCTGGTTGCTGAAATAACAGTAAAACACAATACGATACAATACCCTAACACAATACCTACTTAACATCTGACACATATAATAAGTGACTTAAGTGAGTTAAAAATAAGATTTTTTTTCCCCAGGAAAATACAGATTAAATATCTCAAAATAATCACAAACATTATTGATTATTGATTGAACCTGAATCATTAAAGTGGACCTATCCTGCTCATTTCTATTCCTGTATTTTTAATATCGAACTCCAGAGCTAGCTCTTGCTTTCCACATTTCCAGGCTCAAAAACAACCCTCCCTTTTAGCCAGCTTTCTTCTGATTGGCTGCCTCTCTCAAATGTGCTACTGTTCTCGCAGTGAGATCTGTGTGTCTGAGCTGACCATATTAGGAATATTCTCTCTCTCTGACAACAAACAGATCCACGAAAAGACAAAGCAAGTTAGGCACTAAACATTTAGGCAAGTCTTTTGATTCAGCGGGACTTCAGTTGACCCCAGTATTTGAAACTTTGGCCATGTTTAATTAAAGCATCCACTACCAAAACTGTATATATGTGACATGATGAGGAAAAGCAGAATAGGTCCACTTTAAAGTAAAAATCACCTTTTTCGTTCCTCTGTTCAAGGTTTTTGTTGTATTTTTCTGCACAACCTTTGGTTTATATCTCACTTTTAAATGAAGGAGTCACCTCTCTCAACAACCAATCATTCACTCTTCTTCACATTACTGGTTGGGACTCAAAGATAGGGAGTGGAAATTAGGGATTGGCGATTATTGGTTAAAAGTTATTTAGTGGCACAGGTTCATTCCAACAGCCATCTACCAATACTTAGCACATCAGGCCGAAATGTGCTGACCATCTGGAAACACTGTGAAAGTGTAGCATCTACTGAAAGTTTGGATGCGAAGCATTTAGTTTTTATATCTGTAAATTGGATGGAAAATAACCTTCCCCTAAAATAATGCATTCCCACTGCTAACAGCCTGTGGGAAACGCTGCAGTAAAATGTGCTGACAACAATAAAAAGAGTAGCCCTAAGTTTTGATTGTTCGAAACCTACATCGCTATAGAGTGCAATTTGGACACAGCATACAGTTTGAGTATATGTCGCAGTTTATTTTCTTCTCACTTCTCTGCCTCTTTCACATCTCGTTGTGTATGTGTGTACATGTAGTTGATAACAAAAAGATGTTTACTGTGGTGAGCTCTTCAAGGGCACGGGTGTGCTCAGCAGCTTTGTCTCTGAGTCGCATAACGGGGGATAACATAACAAACTATAAGCACAAATTTGACTCTATTTTATAGCTTTAGTTGGCTCCACATTCACAGCATTTATTACATTGTGCAAACACAACCTCCCACATGTCCTGGGCTGTCACAAAAGGGCCATTTACTACCCTGCTGTGGTATAATACCGCACACCAGTTAGAACAAAAATCTTCTTTCTGTCCTGATAACACATCATTTACTCCACATTGTTTCAGTTTATTTTTTCAACTCAGTCTTTGTTCTGAAGTGTGTCCAAAAAACAACCCAGTCTTTCAACCCAAAGTCACTGACTTGGACTCTGTGATCTCCTGCAAGGTAGACCGTGGTTGTTCTTTGGGGTTGATGCTAGCACTAACCATGTAAACATTGTTGTCATTGATCGTGTTGGAGGTTTGGCATGGCTTACAACATAAACACAGCCACGACAGCTGATTTACCTCCCTTTTGAAGCTTTGGCTGAAGAAGTAGTAGATCACAGGATTGTATACTGTAGAGCTCTTTGCAAACATACATGGCAGCAGGCTGACTTCAGGTGGGATGGTGCTGCTGTCACGGAAAATGGACCAAAGGCTTACCAAACTGTAGGGTGTCCAGCAACCTATGAAGCCGATACTGATCAAAACAGCAATCTGAAATAAAACAGGAGGATAAAGTCAGCAAAAAACTCTCAAAGTCTATGAAAACAAAGGCAGGAATTTCATTGGATTATGATTGAGAGCTTATTTAGTTATAGTCATGGTAATAAAAACCCTGTATCAATTCTGAGGTTTTACATATTGGGACATAATAAGAATAACCTGTCTTTAGAAGATTTGGGTTTATTTTCTTGCCACAGAACTTGGACACCTTGGAGTCACTGAGTTAAGCATTAACAGCCTGTATACCAGAGTATTCTAGAGTCAAAGTTGAGGCCATTTGTCTGATGGAAAAGCAGTCGTGCGACAGGACAGTGATCCCAAGCACAGCAGCAACTCTCCAACAGAATGGCTGAAGAGATACAAATCAAGGCGTAGCAATGGCCCAGACAAAACTCAGACCTCCACCCGAATAATTTCAACAACGAGGTGAAATGTGCTTTTCAGTCCAGAAAATTTAAAATGAACTGATTCTGAGAAAGGAATCGGAAGCAACCTATTGATTTTTCATGGAATGACATTAACTAATATTAAATCATTGGATGACTAAACCGTAGGGTATAGCGCTGATTGGACGAACCATCTCCATCGATGATCAAATATTCAACAATGTTCAATTTAAAGCAAACTACAGTTTCAGATCTTTATGATCTTCAGTAAAGACTCACTCACTAGTAACAGCCTCCGATGGAGCTTGACGATGTTGGGGATTCTGTGACTGTTGTGCATCGACTTTTTGTAGGTGAAATAGAGTTTGACGGCGATGCCAAAGTAGCAGCAGAGGATGATGACAGTAGGCATGACCAGGTTGAAGGAGAACAGGGTGATAACAAAAGAGAATCCCTCATATTTCATCTGTCCCCAGGCAAGCGAGCAGGACAGGCCAAAGGGTTCTGGGCCATATCGACCCCAGCCCACTATGGGAAACAGAGCCCAGATCAACGCATACAGCCAGGACCACAGGCACAGCATCTTCACCTTCTTCCAACTGATTTTCTCTCCTGTAGTGAGAAATAAAGAGAACAGTTGCTTTCTCTGTCTTTTATGCAGTTAAATGGCAGAGCTTACAAATAACTTACATAAGATCCTATATTCCCTAAATCACACATCAGTGACATGGATAAAAATAATTCAGTTTTATTTATGCAGCGCCAAATCACAGCGCTTTATGTTGAAAGGTAAAGACAGTACAGTAATACAAAGAAAATTAGTTAGAAAAGAATTAATATAGATAAAAACTGATGCTTGTTTTGGGTCTCATTTATGGAAGACTGCTAATGTATTTCCAAGGAAGTTCAAAGAATAACTGCTGCCGTAAATAGAGCTTATTATTGTACAATAACAGCATTTTAACCCCATTATTGATTTTATTAAGTCAATAAAGGAGTTAATATTAAATAATATTCTAGTGTGACCTGCGTCTCACAGTTATAAGAATGTTTGAATCAGAGTTTTGTAAAACTATTAAAGCTTTCCATCTTGGTAGCTCTCTGTGTATACAGGGATGAAAGGAATAGCTTAATGTGCCAATAGTAAACTTATTTAGCATACAGGAAAAATAATGGCAAACCCAATATGCATGTTTATAAGACTAAAATCCAGCCTGCACTGCTGAGAGGGAAGCTGGAGGGAGCCAGAGGCAAACAGCTGACTGCATGCACCATTGACTACCTTACCAACAGACCACAGTTAGAGGCTCCATGACTGTGTGTCCGAGGTGGTAATCTGCAGCACGGGGGTTCTCTCGCCTTTCCTGTTCAGCCTGTATACTTCGGACTTCTGTTATAATTCAGACCATTGCCACCTCAGATGATATGCCCATCATCGGATGCGTATCAGAAGGGAATGATCAGGAATACAGGGGGGTCATCAGTGACTATGTTGGCTAGTGTGAGACCAACACGCTCCAAATCAATGCCAGCAAGGCAAAGGAGATGGTCATAGACTTCAGGAGGAAGTCACTCCCTACAACAAAAGACATTGAGATAGTGGACTCTTACAAGTACCTGGGTGTTCACCTCAACAATAAACTGGGCTGGACTACAAATACAGACGTCTTGTATAAGAAGGGCCAGAGTCGACTCCACCTGCTGAGGAGACTAAGGTCCTTTGGAGTCTGCAGGACTCTGTTAAAGGACATTCTATGACACTGTGGTGGTATCTGCCTTTTTCCTATGCGTGGCCTGCTGGGGGATCGGATGCACGGACAGGGGCAGGAGCAGGATTGACAAACTGGTGTGGAGGTCTAGCTCTGTGCTGGGATGTCCTCTGGAGTCTGTGGAGGCGGTGGGTGAGAGGAGGATGTTAGTAAAGCTGAATCCATCATGAACAACCCACATCACCCTCTGTATGAGTCTATGAGTGTGCTGAGCAGCTCCTTTAGTCAGAGACTGAAACACCGTCGCTGCAGGAAGGAGCGCTTTCACAGATCATTCATCCTGACAGCAGTTAGACTCTATAACTCCTCAATCACGATGTCATGAGTCACTGGACATTGTGGACATCCACGGTCACCATTTCATGCATAATGTACCTTTTATATGTGTGGAAGTATGCAGGTATAGGTGTATGTATATGTATACATATGTATATTGAGTGTGTACATGTGTGTGTGCGTGTACCTGTCTATACTTATAGATATCCAATACATAGTAATAGTAATGGTAGAATAGTTACATTTATTCTTGCATATTTCCACAACCCTCTATCCATAATTACATACTGTGTATGCTACTGTTGTATATAGTGTATTATCTTTATTTATTTTGTATTTGTTTGTATTTTATTTGTTTTTTTTTTCCTTTTTTTCTTCTGCTATCTGTACCTGAGCTGAAGTAACGCACAAATTTCCCCGCTGTGGGATCAATAAATCTTATCTTATCTTATCTTACATGAAAAAAGAAGGCAGAAGTGGGAAGAGCATTTTTGGGAATAGTATTTTTGTCAGCCCTGAATTACTTACTAGGTGACTGCAGGTTGAGGGACACAATCAAGCGCACAACAGCCAAGATGGTGAGGTTCATGATGCTGGCAATACCAAAGAAGAATCCTGCCAGACCATAATAGACACAGGAAACATCTCCCCCAAGCCAGCGATGGCTCCAGGCAGATGCCACAGCTAGAGGGTACATGGTGACAGCTGCTCCCAGGTCTGTCATGGCTAGATTCACACTCAGCAGCTCCGGCGGTTTCATCCTTGACGACCTTTTGAATGCCATGATAAGGACTAGCAGGTTTCCCACGATGGAGAGCACAGCTGGGACAGATAGGAAGAGGAGAAGATGATATAATGAATAGACGTCTAATTATACAAACGTACTTACATGTTTAAACGTACAAGGTGTTTAAAGCGGACGATGCCTTTGAATGCATATTAATTATGTGGTAAATTATGTTAAATTTGACCTTTGGCTGTTAGATGATTTAACAACAACAACAATCAGCATTCACTGGCTTTGATTGCAGTACTAGAGAGGTCCACTCTACTGTTCCCCTGTCTTTGAAAAAGTACATATACGCACTTATACTGACACACAGGTTAAACACACAATGAGAGTATTAACAATGATCCTGATGTGTGTAAAGACACAAGACCCTGGATGGATGTTACATTTGTTTCTCTGGAGAGGAGTGCGACCACACAGTAGCACAGTCATGCCATCGTTTATTGAATGCATGGTAGAGGTTTAACCAAAAAGAAGGACAGCTTTACCCACCGGCTGCCTGCAAATGACACACAATGCTAATCTGTCTAAATAGCCACACAGCCCATTACAAAATGATTTGACCCTTTTTAAAATAAGTTCTGTTATAATGGAATGAAAAAATGAGTCAAGCACTTAAGCGCAGCTTCAAGGTTTGTGTGAGGTGCTGTTTTATAACTAGTATACACGTGTAGACCACAATTCAGAGGCAAATATGTCACTTTTTACTATTTATTTAATATCTTCTGTAAAGTAATTGCTGCAAAATCACATCTGCAGCACAGTTAAAAATAATTAAATAAATAAATCAGTAAACATATGTTATAATGTACTGTTTTAAAATGAAGCAATTTTCTATTTGTTCCTGTATTTTTTAAGCACACATTGAATTTTCCAACTCACCATTTATGTACATTTTAATAAAATCTTAAAAAAAAAAAAAGATAACGTAGTGCCACAAAAGACACATTTTTGTTTTGTTGTGTTTTTTAAGGTGAGGATTAGGTCAGTAAAATGTACATTAATCTGCTACAACTGATTTTTTGATACTAATATTTTTGCATGGCTCCTGAAATAAACCAAACATGTAACAGAGTTTCTACAGTGCGGCACTGTGAGTGTCTCTTTTATGCATGTCTGTCATCTAAAAATGTTAAGTATTAGTTAAACTAAAGGTAGGCTGAAGATAACAAGAGCTTAGCTGATCGACTCCACGTTTAACCCTTTCATGCATGAATGATGACAGCCTCAATCAGGATTTTTTTCTTAAATACTTTTATTCATCTTTAGGCGTGAAAAAAAGGTTTTTGAACTTCATTTTTTAAACACGTACTTTTCAAAGAGTTTTTTACATGTCCACTTAGGTGGACAACATATGTTTTGACTTTGGTATGGAGTGACACATCAGTGTCCAATGTAGTGGTTTATGTGCAAGTGTACCATCAACACTGACACAAATACAAGGAAGAAGCCTTTGAATAGCTGTCCACTGTAGTGACCACTATGTGTGAAAGGGTTAATAAATATAACTCTATTTTATATTCTACTATACAAAAAAGCCATTTGTGAAAATGAGTGTGTGCAGAGCAATAGTTATATTTCTGCACTGTCTAATCCATATAAGCAGAGTGTTTCAGTGTGACAGATATCAAAGCTTCAGTTTTTTCTGACTCTGCCCTTTAACTCTACCTTTTCTTCTCATCTCCTTACATTTCTGGAGCAGACGTATATAGCCCGGAGATAAGGTGAACTATTTTGTAATGCATGCACATCAGTTTCCACACCTCAGGCAAATCTGTGTCTTATTACACTCACTATGATATTTGCCTGATTACACCTTTAGGGGATTCTTTTCCTGATAAACACAACCATCATCTGACCATGGTTTATTTAGCCTGGAGACCCTTTTCACATCTACCGTTTGGTCTAAAGGCAAATAAGGATATTATTCAAAACATTGTACGTCTATTTGAGCTTTCTGGAAAATGCCGTTTTTAATCACACTGTTAAATATTCACCTGCAAGGGTAATCTTTTACCTCTGACCTCTCAGTGATACAAAAAACCAACCACAGAAAGAAACCCATAATGTAAGGGCATTGTGGCAGGCGCTCAAAGCTGAAAATAACAGTACTTATTTCTTTCACATTTCAAGCAGAAAGAAGTCACAATTACGTCAGACACAGATTGCCTAACGCTAAACTCTATTGCCTCTTTTTTGTTTTCCTCAGCACAAAGCCACCATTGTATCTCTCAACGTGCACACTTGCCTAGCAGCCCTGCACACGAAGCAAGTAAGATTGTAAGCTTGTATTCATTGGAGTGGGTGATTTGATGACTTTCCTGCCAGATGTGTGAAAATGGTAAATGTATACAGTGATTATCATGGTGATTAGTGTAGAAAGAAGAGCCTAGCTTCTGCGTTTGGTAGAGAAGAAAAGGACAACATAGGTTTAAAAAAGAAAACGTGGGGAAATAATCCTCCTTTTTTAAAAGGATGCACAAATATCTGTTGCTAGATCAGCTTTTGATGCTGGTCTCACAGGTCTGGTAAAGCAGTGGCTAAGAGAATGAAATGATGACTGATGATGTACATCCTTCATGGTACTGCAGGATAGATAATAATCTAAAATGAAAAATGACAAAAATATCTGCTGTAGGGGAGGGGAGTAGTGTATACATTGTGTTGAAGTGCTTTTAAAGTGCTCACTTATAATCAGCTTTCTTCACAGCCTCCGCAGTATTGAACTGTGAGGTTTGGCTGGTAGATTTGGATCAAT
>VOQK01000329.1:0-22718 GCA_015052645.1 Benitochromis conjunctus | reverse complement strand
GGTCAAAGCCCCCCCCCCCCCCCAAAAGAACGTCTTTGCTCAGTCTGAACTAAGTGGTGAACACGATTCAGCTTTCAGAGAGGGACAAAGGTGCACTGCTGTAAAGAAATAAATCATTGCGTAATCGCTGAATGACATCCACCATATTTAAATAAGTCTGATGCATTATGCTACGGTAACACTAGAGAAAACAGTAGTTGGAGACCAAAATTACTGTGACTTTGTGCAATTAACTTTTCTACTTAAGGTTCCTTCAAGATGAGGATCAGGTCTGCGATCGCTCAGGCAGTGGCCTTCATCAAAGCTACCTTGGTCCATCGAGTTGGTAGTAAAACAGCAACAAGATTTGAAACAGAAAAATAGAAATTCCTCCACAAACTGTGACGTTGTTGCTGCAGGATGATGTTTTAACTGTAAAATGTTGGTGCTCAGCACTTAATAATGGTCCCGGCAGATGGCAGGCCCTCCCGGAGCCTGCTGGAGATTTCCTATGAAACGAGACTTTTTCCTTCCCGTTGTCTCCACGTGCTCATTGAGGGTCATTTGATTGTCTGGGTTTTCTTTGTAGTATTGTAGGGTCTGTACCTTACATTATAAAGCTCCTTGAGGCGACTGTTATTGTAATTTTTTGCTATATAAATAAAACTGAATTGAATTAATGGAAGGAAGTTGAGTAAACCTTTAAAGTGTGTTGGGTATAAATTTTCAGCTTTGATTTGTTTGGTTGGTTGAGCCCATTTCTGAATTTTGCTCTTTTACTTCTTGCCCTTCCCTTTCCTCTTTTCTTTTAATTTGCTTGGGAGTATTGGTTGCTGGTGATGCGAGCATGATCAAAGCATCATTGCAGAGAGACACGGACAACACACATCTACGTTGTGTGTTTTGTCTCCCAGTGATGTGTTGACTTATAGTGCAGCCCTCAAGAATCAGATGAATATGTGTCATTGCTTGTGTGTGCCTGTCAAAGTAAGGAATGTGTGACTTTCTAACTGCATATTAACCTAACTAGAGCAACCTAAGAATGCATAATAGTATGCTGTAACTTTTCAACAGCTATGCAGACTGACAGGGTAGTGCCATTTAGCTTGAACTGCATAGAGAAAATGATTCGGGGCTAATTTGGAGTTTCCGTGTCTGTCTATTTTAGCCCCACGTTTGGCTCTCATGTTTTATGGTGGAATCCAGCGAATCTCAAATTCGTGAGGCTTGTACTGCCGATGAAGCAAACTAACTGAACAGTGCTTTCCCTGCTCGCCCAGTTCATCATTAAGCAGCAAAGCCAATGGTGTTGTGTTGCTGCTCACTCGCACACTTCTCCTGAAGCATTGTTCTTATTTCTCAATGCTTCAGGCTGTTCATTAGACCTCAACCTGAGGGTTCACATCAGGATAAAGGTCAGCTGTTTGTTGGTGAGAAGAGAAGTTTTAAAAAACTGGAACCACTCACAATCTTTTGAGAGATTCTATTGAAAGATAAAAGACAATGTGGAGACTTCTGACATTAAGGCACTTGCTGAAAAAGCAATTCCATTATCAGCACTCACCTTATGCATGCACCTGGCTTTCCTCTTCTGGTCAGCTGTGTTCTTCAGTTTCTTTTATTTTAATCTATTTTTTTCCTCTTCCAGCAACGTTCACCGGGCAAAGTGCTGTTTGACCTGGTTTGTGCCCATCTCAACCTGGTGGAGGGAGACTATTTTGGACTGGAGTACCAGGACCAGCGGAAGATGACAGTAAGATGCACACATATTGCACCATGGAGTACTTTTAAGTACTTTTAACTCATTTCTGTTGTTTAAAACCATTTTTTATGTATGCTAACTAGGAAAATCTCTCAAATTGAAATTTCCTTCTCACTTGCCACAAGCAAACTTTAACTTTAATCACATGGGTGCACGGCGTGTGTGGTTGAGGTTGTGTTCAGTCACGTATAAGGTGCTTGAGGTGCCTTAGGGAAACTCTGCAACAAACTTCTCATTCTGTGTTTCCCCCTCAGCACTCTTTGGTTTGTCAAAGACAAATGTGGAAGAAAGTCATACTCTTCAGTTTTATATTAACAAACACTTGGGAAAGTTTCATCACACTGTTGAGTGTGTGTGTGTGTGTGTGTGTGTGTGTGGAGGTGGGCTGAGGACATGGTGAAACAGAGAGCAGGGGAGAGAATCTTAACAAATAAATACAATATTTGTGTTTCAGGTATAAATGAGCCTGGATTTAGGTTTTCTGTGCTCCAAAAAGCAGCAGCTGGCTGTATGTTTTGTAGACTTGCTGTATGTTACTGGGTCTGTCTATAGTTTCATCCTTTTGTTTACTTCACTCTCTATTAGTGCAATTAATTTAAAAAAAAAAAACTTGTAATAAAGGAGAATTTTACTGCAAGACAACAGTAAGTCTGTAACTCAGAGATGGACCAATCCATTGGGTCGAAACGCACGAACACAAGCTCTTTAATGTATTTAAACACAAGCAGTCACTGTGCTCACCAGTGCCTCGGGCATGAGAGCTGTTGTTTTGAAGTGGACCAATGGAACAAATGATGTAATGCTGAAGAAATTAATACAACTTTGTCAAGACAAATACTCAGAAAGCAGACCCACATGCACATAACATATGAGGCTGTCCGTCAAGCAGATCGCCCGAATCGAAACATCGCTGTATATCAAAGACATTCACACTGGATCTTCTCACAGCGTAGCTATTACAACACTCCCATCATATTCAATGGTATCTTTTGTGCTAATACAGTTCTGAGCTTCAGCTAGTGCTAAACCCTGAATAAGGACTTTTTTGAGTCTTTTCACTTTTCTTTCTCTAAAAATGTGTTATAGGAATATAAAGACTGGTTTCACCCAGTATCTTTTAGCTCCTCCTACACGATCAGGAGTTGAGCAGCCAAAACTGGCATACAGGTACATCATAGGCCCCTGAAGGTTCTTATCTATAGCATAACATAATAATGTAATCTTGTTGCCTGGCAACCACTTATGAGCAGGTCAAGATGACCCATTTGTAGCATTTAGGCATGTGTAACGCCTTGGATAAGCATCACGTCATTTTAATTTCACAACAGTGACATGTAACTTTTATCCACAAAAATTGAATCATGTTGCCTAGCAACATGCTTCGGTGGGCTAAAATTGCCCATTTGTAGCATTTATGCAGCAGTATGTGATGCTTATCCAAGGTGTTACATGTTACAAGGTGTTATCTCAATTATATCCACAAACCATGAATCATGTATGATATATGATGACATGTCATGTTGCCTGGCAGCCACCTAACAGTGGACTAAACTCACAGACCAAACACTACTGTAGCATGGGCATGCACTAGTCATTTAGTAAACGCACAAAAAAATGTCAAAAGCAAATGTGCAGTTCAGTTTATTTTAAACAAGAGAAGAATGAATAGATGTTATTTTAATATATAATTGACATAATAGAGTTTTAATTTATTTTCTGTGAAAGAAATTCCGCTTTTCCTTCTGTTACCAAATTACAGCTGAAAATAGCTCTCATTTTAGTAAGTGTCCAAAAACTATTATGAACTGTGGACCCGTGAAACCTGAACTGAACCACTTGAAGAAAAATACATGAGATAAAATAAACAGATCCAGGAGTTTAAAGGCTAAAAATTATCAGGGGATGTCTGCTACACTTAGGACCTCAGGTTACACAAAAAGAGTCTTTAATATTTCAAGTGAAAGGATCTCTTTTGTCACAGCTGGAACAAACGTGCACATTAGTTGAAAATGAATCATTTTTGTAGCTGGAGATGAAAATCAGGTATGCGTCTTTAAGACACTGTAATGAAAGTAAAGCTGTTCCCTGATGCCCGCAGGTGTGGCTGGATCTTTTGAAGCCGACCCTGAAGCAGATCAGACGTAAGTCACTCTCAGATCCCATCTCTTCTTTCATCCTTCAAACGCCTCTGTGCTCCAAACTCTTCCTAACTCAGACATTAGACACTCCCACTAATAGTAGTGAACAGATATTTCCTCTGCAGCCTTTCTGCATCTCTCCACTCTGTCTCGTTCTTCCTAACCACATCCCGTTATTTCCCTCCTCCAGGGCCTAAAAACACCATCCTTCGTTTTGTGGTGAAGTTCTTCCCTCCTGACCACACGCAGCTCATGGAGGAGCTGACTCGGTAGGTCTTCCCCGCACAGAAACCACACCTATCTGAAGAAGAAGCTCCCAAAATAAAAGACATGCTGTTCTGCATTTGGTTTCCTGTCTGGCCGGAGTGATCTCGGTCCTTCAAGCAGGAATTTTTAAGGACAATTTACGATTTACAGCTGCATCCAAACATGAAGCAGAAGTCTCGTATTCTTCTTGTTTTCTGCTTGTTGTTGTTTTTGGTTAGACCCTTAGCATTTATAACACATTTACATGCCTAACATCAAATAAGGCGTTTTGTCTTTTCTGGACCCAAACATATTTTTGTCATCTGGGAACAGGGCTCAATAAACCTTTTGGTATTCCAAGCAAGCTGAAAGGAACTCAAAGAAGACGAAAGTTCTGGCCACTTCTGGCCTTTTATTCATAGTTTAACCCTGGAAGATGCATTTTATCTGGAAAACTGATCTCTTTTTTTTGTCCTGATTGCCACCTAAAAGTGTTCTTTTCAACATACTTGTTTCGAAAGTGTAGCATTACCTGCAGACCATCTAGTCTGCCTTCTTGTTTAGTTTAGTCCGACGGAGCCTAGCGGGAGCCTGCTGGACCGTTTCTGTTTGTCGGAGCTGATTCAGGACGCACACTACAGCAGAAATTCTCTGTCACTTGGCCAAAACATAAATAGGACAATTATCTGACCCTCCACATTTTTCCCATGGTGCTGACACTCTCACAGCCACCCAGCTGGGCTTAACTGGAGATGACAACAAAGCAGGAAGCACTAAAGGTATCCGTAGACATATAGTTACACCTGCTGTAACAAAATACTACATCTTGATTGCCGTCACCAGCTCACTGTAGATAAAAGTAGGCGAAATTATATGATTCTGATTGTGTCAGTGGATGAACATGAAGTGGGCGCATAGTCGTTTTTCCCCCCTTTGTTTGGCTCCCACAGTGTTGCCGCTGTCAGTGTTTCCTTTGATGAGTAATGTAAGCACAGATGGACAAAATATGTAGACAGATGGAAGAAATGCTTCCTTGTGTGTATATCAAGCTGTTAGCCTCCTATTAGCGGCTGATTACTGAACCTTCACCCCCAACCGGTCGTGTGACTTTTATCGTGATTTAGAGCTGTATAAACCAGAGCACTCAGAGAGCGCATCAACAAAAACGAAAACTTTTTTATGTTGTTGTTGTTTTTTTTATTATAACATGCTAACGCTGTTTCAAAATATGAAGTGTGCTGTACAGCGCTCTCCATGCCCTTTCATATGATATATAACTCAATATGGTCAACTTTGACAGCCTTTAACAAAAAGGTTAGCACCACCCAGGTTGACTAAGCATTTGACATGCTTAGTCAACCTGGCTACTCATGATCCCTGAAGCCTGGTATGTTGTTGTCAAGTTTGAAGACAATCCATTAAAAAAAATAGTGGGTAGTATAAAGTTTTTCCTGATCGAGTTGTTACTGGTACCTGCCATCACAAGTGATTATGCGACCGATTATGTACCGTCTCCCTTCAGGGGGGAGAATAAAACTGAATTGAAATCATAAATGGGATCCGCCCCCAATAACAGTTCTACTCCAGTATGGTCGAGTCCGCTTGTTAAACTGTATTGACCTGATGTATTTGAGTCTAAATAAGTGCAGCTTTCTTGTGTAATAACATTCTGCACTGAAAGCCTCATTAACTTTACTAGCGAGGTAATCGCGCAGCAAAACAGTTGAATTGGATTTCACATTAAAAGGTGCCGCGGATCATTGATCACACTCACATGGATGCACACTGAATGCAGTCAACTGTTAGCCCACATAGAGTAAATAGAAAGGCAACGAATCAGGTTTAAATGCTCGATTCTGGATATCCTCTTCACGGATGAACATGCAGACCTTGAATACTTTTACCGGTGATGCCGTTCACGTGACTCCTGGCGTGCTCCTGTAGGGTGATGTTGCCTACGGGCCTCTTTCCTTTTCTTAAAAATTGTCTTGGATGGAGCCATTTCCAATAGCTTTGACTGTCACTGTCAGTTAAAGTGAATCAGAAGCGTCCCACTGTCGTTGTTCTTAATTAAAATGTGACGTCACGGCCCGGCAGCATGTTCTTGCACGGGTGCACATGCTTGTGTCTGTGACTCTCATTAAGCCTTCATCATGGTGTAAGTAGCTTCCTGTATAATGATTAACAGAGCACCTCAATAAGGGTCAGTTTGAAGGCAGTAGATGCAAAGCAGCGGGCGTACACAGGGTTTCTCTCTAAATGCCATCACTTTAATGGTTATGGGGTTGTCTCTAACATTGTAAGCTGCTGCGTTTATGGAGTGTGCATTAACCCCTGTAACCTCTCCCTTTCAAACTTCTGTTTTTCATCTTCCTTTCCCTCCATCCTCACAATCTCTCTGCTTTTTTTTGTTTGTTTTTCCCAGGTATCTGTTTGCTCTGCAGATTAAACACGACCTGGCCTGTGGTCGTCTCATCTGCAACGACACGAGCGCCGCTCTCATGGTCTCCCACATTATTCAGTGTGAGTTTTAACACAAAAGGTATTCAAGAATCCGACGCTTGGAGGGTGCTGAGGCGCACAAACGAGTCCCTTTTTGGATGATTTTGCATGTTGTGAATGTCGTCAAATCATAACGGCAGCCAGTAACTGGAAAACAATGAATTAAAATATGCAGAGCTTGTTGAGCGGGTTCCTTTTTGCCTTCACAATTCAGGGCTATCGTTAATAATCACAGCAGCTGTATCGATTTGTGTAACTTTAATTTTTAATTTGCAGAGACAAAAAAAGAATAAATTAAAATTCACGCTTTGCAAAAAGCATGTATGCAAATTAAATGGGAATAAATAAAATTTGAGCCTGAACCTAATTTTATGTCTGAGAGCTGTCGAACTGAATAAGAAGGCAGAAATCTGTAATATAAGAGGAAAAATGATCCTGTATTATTGGATTACCACACACTGGTTATTCATTAATGCTTCAGCAGCAAAGTGGGTGGACGTGATGGAGCCTTTCAAGGCAGGAAAAAGCACTCTTTTTGCTCACAGCTTCCTTTCGTATGTCACATGACAAAGGCCAGGCCAAAGGCCACTGTGCCACCATGTAAATGACTTTCATGTTGAGGTATGTTGGATTCTTCACAGTCTCTGAAATCATCAGCTATCCTTTGGTGCCTCAGGAACGACTGCTGATATTTTGGGGCTTTTGCTGTCATTTGTCAGTGCATACTCCATTCAAGACTCGCTGCTCTTCATCACACAGCAGTTGACTGGATTTAGCCAGATATGGCCCCTCTTGCTTGCTTAAATCTGATGGGTCAGTTGCCTGCAGATACTGCATATTCATATGCCGATAGTTTTTAATAGTTATTAAATTGTCCTTGTCTGAAAAGATCTTTGGCCTCGGCGAAGGTTCTCTTATAATGTAAATGCTTTGCTTATGTAGATGACTGACTGTGAGTCAACATACACATTACTGATATTCCCTGTGGGGGTCATTTCAGCAACACATACTGTGGTTTATACCTAATAAATGACAAAGAACATCAATGCAAAACTGCCTCCTTCAACGCTTACAGAAATACTAATGGGAACCACCATAGCATTATAATCCCAATCACCTCTCATTTATAATTGTAAACGTTGTATTTGAATGAAGTGTGAGCGTGTGGCCATGTACAGGATGCAGACTTTACTGTCCGGATTCGTCACAGTGACCATTGTAACTCAGCTCTGCATATGGAGGATACAGGATCTTGACTCGGTCTTTCAGATGCTGCTAAGGTACAGCGCCATATACTGAAGGATATTGCTTAGTTGTCATAGCAACTGTCAGTGCTCAGCTTGTATGTGCACCTGCGGGCGGTACAGTATGTGGGGGTTATTACTGCTGGTATAGAACAGATGGAGACGCATGCATCAGCACACTTCATCTACAACAGAGTGGCCGAGGTTGATGTGTGGATGAGGAAATTACCTTTGAACTCTTTTTTTTTTCTCAAACCTTCCTCCCTCGTCATTTTAAACAAATATCCATTTTGTTTTCCCTCCACCAGCTGAGATCGGAGACTTCGATGAGACCCAGAGCTGGCAGCACCTCCTTCACAATAAGTATCTGCCCGACCAGGACGCCATTAGAGACGAGATCATAGACTGCCACCGCGAACATGTGTGAGTTATCTTGCGTGCGCGTACTGGATGTGGGTTCTAGTGAATTCAGGGTTTTCTCTATGCTTTGTGGGAATCAGCATGAGTTTAATCTGCACAGTGTCAAAAAATGGCGACCAATGATAGTTCTAAGCCCCTCCCACTAATTGAATGCGATTCAAACCCCACTCTCCCATGTGGAAGTCCTCTGCACAGCCTGCTCTCTTACTCCATAGTCTGTAGATCTGAGTGGGATAGTAACAATTGAAAAAGGAGACTAAGAAGAAAAAAAATCAAAGTAGTTATTATCAGTAAAACAAAAGCACAAAAGCTGCTGTCACCATAAAAAAAAAAAAGAAATGTGGGTCAAAACAACTAAAGAGTAACTCAAAAAGAAGAGTATGAACTCCAGATACGCGCCTCTACTTTATCTGAAGTACTCTTGCCTGATTGCTGATTGGAGTCAATTGCCAAGAGTAGTATCTAAGTCAGGAGAGAGAGCAAGAGACTCAAACGAGGCTCTGTAAGTTTAGCATACCCAGGGTATCTTCCTGTAATTCGTCTTCACTTATCAGCAATCAGGTTAAGCAGTCACACACAAGTGGTTATCACATAGATAAGCAGAAAACACAGGGGTTCGCCAGTTAAGCCGTTCACATGAAAGTGCATTGGCAGCATCTGACCAATCACAAGCATGCGTCTGAGAGCAGCTTAAGTTGAATAAAAATTTAAAAAGCAAATTCAACCATAGGTGTGTAGACTGCATGCTGAGTTGACATTGATATCCACTACTGCAAATACATGGCCTGTTTTAGGATTGGATATGAACACACATGTGACACTAAAATGGTTGTAAGTTAAAATAAGATAAATAAAATAAAGTTGCATCAGGAAAGCACAAACACATCAGACACTGTGGAAAAACCTTAGACTCTCCTACTGTCTGTGCACAGCTCTGAGGGATCTTCCAGGAAGTGATGCCATTTTCCAGAGATTTGATTAGTCAGTAGGCAGTGATGTCATACCTGATGAGCTCTTATCTGGAACATAACCTGTTTCTGAGCCAGTTAATTTTCAGGTTTGCCTGCAGGTCGTCTAAAAAACAATCAAGTCTCCTATGAATTACTCATTTTACTAGAAGATCAAATTGCTCCAATTACAACATTTTAACAAATAATGCTTATCATGATCCTTAATATGTCTTCCTCTCTTCATGTTTCCCTTTGACACTTCCACTTCTACGTCAGATCATGATTGACTTCCAGTATAGTTGCATTATCTGAAATTAATATACAGGCTTTAAAATCTGTTCAGCTTTGGTGGATTAAGTGAAAACAGCTCAGTGTGTACGTGATTCATGGGTGGAGGAAGCCTTTGGTAATCACAAACATAAACTCCACCGGTTTCACAGCACGTTAGCATGAATCTCAAGAGGGTATTAACAATTCGGGTCATTCTAAAAGTACCGAAGCAGCACTGTTTACCTGCAAACAGCAAGATTATTCTTGCTTAGAAAACAATACTGAGCTGAGGTACAGATCAGATTCTAGGTGGCGAGCTCAGAGGTGCCAGGGGAGATACGTTTGTCACATATAAACACGCACCAAGCTCGCATAATCCCAGTCTGCAATGCAAAGATATTTATCTGTTTATTCAAATATACACCCCCCAAACACACACCCATTACACAATTATACCCAACCCATAAGTCTCCCTCCTGCAGAGAGGTTTATCTCCTAACCACAACAGCCAGCACACACTTGCATTCACACACTTCTAAATCTCTCCCCTACAGAGCTGGCTATCTGCAAACATACCACTTGGCACTCCTACTGTGCCCCTGGGACCACACACACACGCACACACACACACACACGCCATGCATTTCATTTCCGTGCTGCTGGCAGCAAATAAATAAATGAGAAATGTTTTCCCTTCTTTTCTGGACATGCAAAATCCTCCCTTAACCACCGATAAGAGCTGAAAAACAAACTTGTTCATCATCAGTCGCGGTCACACCGTGCACCACACACCCGTTCTCCCCTCCCCTCCGCCTTGCTTCCCTTCAATCCTTCAGCCTCCCCTTAGCCGACGCAGGAAGGAAGTGGCCAATTCAGCCGCTTATACAGGAAACAGGAAGCTATTTTCAGATTTTGTGAGGAAACAGACTTTGTGTGGCTTTTGTGGCTGATTTCTTCATCCCCGCTGTGGATACTGCAGTGTATTTTAAGGCTGACCCACGTTTTTAAATTCTCAGTATACCCAGAATAGATGCTTGTTTAGCCCCTGAGATGCACAGTTTAAGCAGTGACTCATTACCTCTTGGTTAGAGGAATTGATTTTCTTACACGCTGACAGCAAGTCTAGTGTGAGAACACTAACTAAGACGAATGCCTTAAATGAGCTGCTGATAGTTTGATGCATCTCTCTCCTCCACAGCGGGCAGACGCCGGCAGAGTCGGACTATCAGCTGCTTGAAATCGCACGGCGGTTAGAGATGTACGGTGTTCGCTTACACCCAGCGAAGGACCGCGAGGGTACTAAACTCAGCCTGGCTGTGGCAAACAGTGGGGTGCTGGTTTTCCAGGTAAAACCTTCAATAAAGTAGGGGCCATAAAAGGTTTTGGGGTTTTTTGTTTTTTTGGCTAAAAATGATTTTCTAGGTGAAGACCAGCGTTTTTTCAGCAGACATTAACAAGGCTGAGAAATGTGTTTGGCAGGAGGTGTAAATTCTTTAGATATTTTATAGAAGACAGAAGGAAGGGAGTCTTAGACTATCTTAGTATCCTCAACTCAAGGTGGAAGGTTTTCTCCACTGACAATACCAAGATATTTGCAGCAGCAATGAACTGATGGTTGCCGCTGCTCGGCTTCAGTTCAGGCAGCGTTTGATTTTTTTTATTTTTTAATGGTGCTCTGACCTGACACTCTCAAACACAACACACATGCCATAGAACAGAGGATGCACTCTCTTTTGACCAGGCTGACCCCAATTAAGTCCAGTCTGCGCTGTTTCACTGCCCTGATTTTTCTGCCACATCTTCAAAGAGTGCTGAGATCTTTAAAAATTTAGCTGATGTGACAAATCGGTTAATTGGTTCCTGACATTTTGTGGTAAGCCTCCACCCAACTCATCTGGGAAAGAATGTACTGCCTGGTAGTTTTTGGTTTGTTTTTTTGCTTGTGCTGTCTTAACCGATTCATATTTTTCTGTATTCAGGGGAACACAAAAATTAACTCTTTCAACTGGTCCAAGATCCGTAAACTCAGCTTCAAACGTAAACGGTTCCTAATCAAGCTGAGAGCCGACCCCACTGTAAGTTCATGCGACGTTTCCTTTTTTTTTTTTCTTGCCTTGCCTTTTCTCTTTCTGCTTTCTGTGCTTATATCGGTCGCTGTATCCTCCCAGCAGAACGCCCACCATGACACGCTGGAGTTTGCCATGGCCAGCAGGGATTGCTGTAAGGTTTTCTGGAAGATCTGTGTCGAGTATCACGCCTTCTTTAGACTCTTTGAGGAGCCCAAACTGAAACCCAAGCCCATCCTCTTCACCCGAGGATCCTCATTCCGGTTCAGGTAAGAAGAGGAAAGAAAAAGACTAAAAGTGAACCCCTCTTTTTAAAATATGTTGGTTTTGTATCAGCTGGTCTTCTCTCTGTGTCCTCTACCTGCAGTGGTCGAACCCAGAAGCAAATCATTGATTACGTTAAAGACTCCGAGCCCAAGAAAGTTCCATTTGAAAGGTGCAGTGTTCTTCCTTCGTTTTACCAAGACTGACCCAGGCTACTAAAGTTATCCGTAATCAGATTCTTCGGTTTGCCGGTTAGTCACACAGTATAATCTCATCTGTTTCCCTGATTTTTTTTTTTTTTTTCCCCAGGAAGCACAGTAAGATCCTGTCTAACAGCAGCATGTCCCCTCAGTCTGCCTCCATACGATCACACGTGCCAAAAGAGGTAATGCAAGCTTAAAACCTTTTTTTACCTACGATCTAGAAACCCATTATTAATGACACCCACAACCATCAGCATCACATCACCAGCTACTAGCATCTCCTGCTGTCTTTGCCTCGCTGAGCAATATCAGTTTCTTTCCACTTTGGCGGGAATAGTTTTCTTGCATATTTTTCAAAGTACTGTGCTTAGTGAGAGGTTGTTGAAGTAGCTCCCTATTTAGCTGCTAAATCAACATTGGAGGCTGACATTGGCTCTCGCTCTCAGACATGCCCGGGCTTGTCTTGTCGGGCACCTTATGTCTGAATTATCTGTCAGTCTACGCCATAACCTTCCACGTAACCTGACGGGCACCTCCTGAGAAATTGAACTACATGTCAGATTGACTCAACCCACAACCGTTTTGAATTAATCAGTGAATAACAGTCATTGCCTCAGTATAAAGAATAATATTCATAGCGTAAATGTATGGACTCAAAAATGTCAACTACCAAAATGGTGCGAGGGAATGTACAGTGGAAAACCAGAGGGAGAATTATGTTAATTACATTTACTTGGAACTGCATTAGACCACTAGATAATTAACGTGTGTGGGCAATGACGTCAGCCACTTACCTAGGTCTCTACATAGGCTTCCCACAGAAGTGTATATTAGGCATTAGGCAACAAAATGCATCGTGCTGCTATAACAAGGATATCTCGATATGAGGCCTGTATTATCGCACATGATATGGAACAATATGGCGTGAGCATTTTATGAAACTCTAGGAGAGTCAGATTAGCAAGAGGCTTGTATGCATCAACTACTTGGGATTTCTTTTTTTAATTTTACAATCCATTTATACATGAAAAATAAAAATGTATTCCTTTTAAAACACCAAAGGCTTTGACTTTTATTCACCCCATGTTTTTTTAAGCTGTTTTATTTTTCTTGCAGCTTTAATCGAACACATTTAGAGGCTCTTTGTGTCTGCTTTTTCTTTTTTTAATCACTCAGCATCTTTGTTTAAGTCTGGAGCTGTGATTACAAAGCTTATGTTGCCCCATGCCGTTCCAGGGACTGAAAATGTGTGATTGAGTGCTTGCTCTATTTAATGTAATTGAGCCCAGATAAATAAGAGTTTTATCCTTATTGCCCCACTTTAACCTTTCATTCCATATTTTCCCCATGTTCTGTCTTTTCTCCCCTCTTGTTATTTGCAGAGTGCCACGTCGATCCTGTTAGCAGACCAGCCTGACTCAGACAGATTGAGCCATCTGGCTGTAACCAATGGTTCAGAGGAGCCACAGGCGGTCACACCCCCCACCAACGGTCTCCACGGCCTAACGGCAGCGCCCGCCTCGGACCCGACTCATCCCCGACTGAACCACCATGTCGCGGGATCAACACTGGACCAGCAGCTCCTCAACCCAGGTCCATCCTGCAGGGCAAACAAAGGCAGCAGCTCTTCTATTCCTTACATAGACTGCAGCGACATAGACAGTGAATGTGATGTGACAAAGAACAACAGGGCTACCCGGGGTCACAGCAATGCAAATGACAGCAATGAGGATGAGCCTTCTGCTTATAGTAGGCACTTGGGTAGTCCTGGTCGAAATGGGGGGCAAGCTGGGAGGCTGTTTGGGACTGTTAATGGGTTCTATCACACCAATCACCAGGGGCTGATGCAGCAGGGTATGGTGGGGAAGCAGCAGCAGCAAAGCATGCAGGGTAACAGGAACACTGTAAATCAGTCTCCTGTGTCTAACAAGTTAAATGTGAGTCACGAGCTAACAGATGAGGACATTTTGACAAATGGGCGTCTCCCGCTCCATAGCACACTGTTAGATGAGATCTTTCAGGGGCGAGATAAGCGAGGTGCAGTGTTGGGTCGTCCATTAGGAACCGGGACACGCAGTCAGTGCTCCAGCCCGGTGATCAGCAGCTTCCATCACCGCACAAACTCACTCAGTCATTCCGAGATGACAAACGGTCACAGTCAGCCACGTTCAGCCTCGCGGTGGGATGATGGCGGGCATTATTTCAGTAAACGTCCTGGAGCGCTCCCTGTGGAGGCTCCCACTGTCCCGCCATCATCCCATCTACAAAACCACTATGGCAGCTACTCTCCGATCGCCTCAAACCGCACGCCGCCAAATCTGGCCAAACCGTACTACAATAACAACAACATGAGAAACCGCTCTGACACCGACCCGTTCATTCTCAGCCAGCTGACATCCACGCCCATCAACCACCGCGATCGCTCTGGGCTGCACGCCAAAACTCCTGGCTCTGCCCCACTGGAGCGTAGAATGATAATGACCAACGGTAATAACGGGAACCTCCTGGTTCCGGGTCAGCCACGGTCCAATACGGTGCAGCGGATGTTCGGGCGTCAGGGAAAGCCCAGCGGCAGCCCGTCTAATAACAAACACAACAATCTAAACCAGCCGGTCCAAATGATCGACGGGTCTACCAGCAGCGGCACCGACACCAGCGACACAGAGTCAGACACGGGCAGCAGCGCGTACAGCCAGCCCTTAATGTACGGCAACCCGGCCGCGGTTAGCTCCATGAATTCGGTTAACTCAAACGGCACGTCCCCGCTCCCTCGCAGCAAGTTCTCTTTCGGGAGTTTGCAGCTGGAGGAGGGCGGTGACGGTGAAGAGGAAGAGGGAGGGTGTTACCGCTTTAATGAGGAAGACATAGGTGGTCAGGTTTTTAGCTGCTGAGCAAGTATGAGAGGGCAAAAGGAGGACTTTAATTAAAGGACCTCAATTCTTTAATTAAAAATCAACATGTTAATTTAGTGTGTTAAGATAAACAGATGTTTAAAGTCGGCTTTGTCTTCTTAGAGACAACTTTGTCTTCCTGCTACACTGACGAGCACTGAAATAGAAGGAAAACACTATGGTTGATTGCGATGCTTCACACCTTTTATAATCACACTTTACGCACAGGGTCTAACATATTTTACTGGAGCCTAAACATAGGACAAGATGTGTGTTTTCTAATGGCGAACTGAATCTTTAATAACATCTGTTGTTTCTAAACTCCTTTTTTTTTAAATTATGTATGCAAATTTCTTAGTAGACTGCTGGCTGACACTTTCGTAAGCCAGCCAGCTCTTTGTATAAAAAAGGTCAAATAATGAGCATACAGTTGGTGAAAGCTTCCTCACAACGTGCCATAACTCACAAACTTGTATATTCACTGTAGATGAATGTGCAGAAGGAAATTTTTCATAGACAGTTAGAGAAAAACCTTGACGTTTTCAACAATTCTTGTTCACTTCACACTTTACTTGTTAGCGTTTGCAACATTATTGAGAATTTAGACACATTTTTCTTGTTTGTGGGACATTAAGGTGTAGAAGTGTGTGCGAAAAGTTCATTTCTTTTAGGTGGTAAATGTGACACTTGATGGCTCTTTCTAAAAGCTGTCGAGCTCGGCAGATTTGCTGCCTTTCTGTGGCATTATACACTCTGTTTTGTAGTTATAACGTTTTTCTCTAAATCAGACTGTCTGGTGCAATAGATGGACTTTGAGGTAATAGCTGGAGTTCAGCCAGGCCTGGATTTGATTGGAGGCTAGCAGGGGAGACTGCTATACACTTGGGCTGATCCCCTTTAACTGTACAGTGTATTTGATGTAGTTAGTAGGTTGAATTGTACTTGGAGTGCTAGACTTTGAGAAAAGTGTGTTTTCTACGCGAGAAACTGAGATCTGCCAGAGGAGGAACGTAGCCGACTGCTGATGTCCTCGTCTTCTGAGCACTTTTTCATGCGTTCAGTCCATTTGTCTGTCTGTCGTGGGTGATCTGTATTGTACTCTGGATGTTTGCGGTCATGACTTTTTGTATTTAGACCAATTGAAGCAGGTTTGCATCAATTCTAGGGAAACCCTAATCTTTTATATCTCTGTTTTCTAGCTGAAGCTCCATTTGTCTTTACATTTCAACACTTATGCTACTTCAGCTGGCTGGTGATAGGTTTTGGGGGATTTTTTTTCTGTCTTTATTCCTTTCTATGGTTATGCTTTCTCTTTCTGTCATGGTTTATACGCACACAATCAGCGGTAATCAAACACACCGACCGCCATCCTCGTTCTGCTTTGCTCGGCTTGGCCCCAGGCATGCGCTGCAACCACAAACAGAGGTAACCCTGTTATCTTTCACTTCTCTGGATGCTGTTTCCTGCTGGTGAAGGCTTCCCATCTCCATCTCTTTCATTGGCTGCTCCACTACAGCACACTGAATTGGATCAAACTGAAGTGAATTAAAGTGTGTGCTTCTCTTGAGACACGCAGGAAATGTTTAAATGTCCCATAAACTTAATCAGTACAAAAATAAGCCAACCTGTTGAATATCAGTTGAAATTACTTAAAAGATCAACATGAGGAGCTTTTGTTTAGATGTCATGTGTCAGCACTGTCATCCCACATGTACTGAGTAAGCAAAAATTGCATTAAATGGTATTATATGAGCGTCAGCTTGCTCATTTGCATTCTGGTTTACTTCTGCTTTTTGCATATTACAGTCTTTTTGCACCTAAATTGTAGCACAACAAACACAAACCGTACTGTCAGTGAGCAGTAGCTCCAGTTTCAGGAAGCTGAGCTGTTTTGCTGACTCATGAACTAAATACTGATATCAAGGGTTCCTGTTACGAGGTGGCTTAACTTGGACTGAATGTCGTCAAAATTTTATCAGCTTCCGAGGTTGAATGACTTTCTGTTTCCTGCTGCCTCTACCTGACTCGAATGTTCATGATTCACTCTTTGTAAATGTTTGTTTTTAAGCATGTTCTCGCTTCTTTTCTTTTTTTGTTATTTCGAGGGGTTGAAAAAAAGTCTTTCAGCACTGTTTTCTCACCGTTTCACTTTCTGTACTGTAAATGCATGTCAACCAGGTGAAGGATGTTGCTGCTTTCTGTCTCTCAACTCTGTTTTTGCTCACTCTGTCACGCTGTGTTTCTGTCATGGGGCTCAAACTGGTTCCAGATGTGTGAGGGTGCAGTTTAACACAATCCTAACAACAAACTATAGCTTTGCAGGTTTTTAGACTCAGATACTTCCTACTGCAGTTTAGCTTTTTTTGTTGTTGTTGTTGTTGCTCCTCGCTCATGATTTCTCAACTGCACTGTCTTTTTCAAATATTTAGACACCATTTGTACCCATTGTGGTTTCCTCACCAAGCATGAGGACAAAACAAGGCTGACTCAACTCCAGTGTTCTTTTAATGGAGAATGAGAGGGCGAAGGTAGACAGACACAAGTAAAGTTTAGCTTAAAGCATAATGCAAGTGCAAAAATAAAGATATCTTTGAGAGATATTGGAATTTTATTTTTTAAGGTATGAAAGTCAGAGTATTGTCAGAAGTTATTCACATGCATACACTGGAATACTGGGGTTGAGTCCAACTTGTGTTTAGTGTCGCTGCCTGTCAACAAATAGCACTTGAAGCCAGTCACTTCCACCGAGGCTTGTTTTTGTAGTTTTAATATAAAGTAGATGCAGTAAAAGACTGACTGATTGAAATTTTGTTTATTTATGGAATTAATTGCAGCCAAATTTGATAGATTAATTTAAAATGAAAGATAAACTTGTAGCTTTTTTGCAATTTTATATATATATATCGTCACATAACAGTTTGAAACTTTTGGAAAATATTTGATGTCTTTCTGAAAGCTAAAGATTAATATATGTTGTAAATATGAAGCTAAAACCAGTGGCAAGTTAGCTTAGCTTAGCAAAAAAATAAAAAATGTACCCCCTGTCTAAAAGTGATAAAATCCATCTGTTAGCAACTGTAAGGTTTAGAACTCATTTTTATCTCATTTATTTAGTAAGTATGAAATTTAATTGTTAAGACAACAGGTTGGGGTTTTGTAGGGATTTTCTGACTTTTGTTGCAATTTAAGTTTTTTTAGCTACTTTAGTTGTTGCTAACTAAGCTAAGCTAACTTAAGCTAACTGAGTTCATATTTATAGACATGAGGTTTCAGTCTTCTTATTTAAGTCTGAGCAAGAAAGCAACCATAGTTTTGAAGTGTTTCTTAAATTTAGATGATTAAAATGGAATACTATTGGGTACTACTGTATAACTTTATCTTTTAATCTTTTTCTGTTTACATTATTTCTTTAAAAAGGTGTAAACCACTTACTTGTTTGCTGTTCTTTTAAAGTTAAAGTGGAGACCTTGGTGGCAGTTGGGGTTTGCACGTTCTCTATTTATTTGTTCATTTTAATGACTGTAGCGTGCTTTGAAATGATAAACACTGAACATGCATCCATTCTAGTCAAAGAGCTGCATAAACATCTTTACAAATTAACACGCTGATGGCCTAAAGCTGCACTGACTCACTGTTTTTCTGGCTCTGCTGTAACACTTTGTATTCTTTCACACCTGTCCTTTTTTATTTTCATCACTAAGCACCTTCTGGATCTTTTTTTTGGTGACTTCGCTGAGGTTTTTTCCCCCCCCCCTTTCCCTTTAATCTCTCTTTTTAACACTGTAACTGATTGTGTGCACTAGTGTCAATAAAAAAATGATGACGTTTGTCAGAAGAAAAGGGACTCGAGAATTTCTTTAGAGCAAACAGGTGCTGAACTGCCATGCCCCTCACACACCCACCTACACACCCTCCGCCTGCTCGGCACATGGATCCCACCTGTGTTTTGCGTTGTGGTAGTTGGTCTGTAGCGTAGCTCGTTTGTCTTGTTCAGTGTTGCACTTGATTCCACTCGTCTCCGTTATTGTTTTGTAGCTTCTGTTTGTTTTTTGTGGTAGATTCTTAGTGGTCTTCTGTATGGTGGTAAGTGTTTTTTATAGCACCCCCCCCTCCACAGACTTGCACTCATTGGTTGCCATGGTTTTACCCATGATCAAGTTTGGTGTATAGAAGTGGACTCTGTGGAAAAATTGCACCTGGGCAAGTATACAATCGCGACTTAGTACCATGTAGTTACCATGTAGTTAACATCTGTAGTGTTTCTCACTTTAGTGAGAAGTAGACTTATGTTTTTACCCTTTCCATCATTTTCATAAAGAGCTGCCAGAAGCAGATTTAAACTACAGCTCTGACCAGATGTCTCTTATAAGACAGCTCCATTGAAGGTGTCATTAAAAAGGCACATTACATACGTTCTGTGGCATTAAATACCAAGTGAACGACTTTTTTTTTTCTAGTAAAAGTGGCTAACTTTTGCTGCTTCCAGCATCTCAAAGTTTAGGTGATTTGTTTAAAAAAATCATAAATGGTTGTAAATTTAATGGCACTGATCAGTCTTGTACTGTCTTTCTGGTGTTTATTTAGGCAAATTGAAGCAAAATATAACTCACTGATGAACTATTACATATGCAAAAATGCTCAAAACCATATCTCCACTATGCACAACATCATTCTTTCCCTTAATTATACCTATATAATGCCCAAATATAACCTTTAATAAAAGGTTGGCTCCTTACTAACAGTCTATTTTTCTTCTCTCATCCCTTCTAGCCTTGCTTTAATCATATTTTCAAAGTGAATGCAAATAGAATAGAGTCAGTTGATTGTAGCTTTCGGTCATGTGGCATTTGGTCCTAAAGTATGGTCTAAATGAGAGGTGCTCATTTAGACCATACTTTACAACTGATTGTGTAGAATTAGAATCCAGTGTTGAAATTCATTGCCAATCATCTTGATTATGTTTAATTGAGTTATTTGGAGACAATATTCAATTATTGAACAATTCTTCTTCTTCTTGTTAAATATGTTTTTAGGCACTGAGCCTGGAAACCTTTTGCTTCACTGCTGTGTCTGGCAGAATGAATAATTCTGTCATGATTAAATGTTCTATTAAATGATAAGAAATACAAATACAAGTTGGCAGTGCATTTCATTGTAGAAGTTGAATTTCTCTTTGTATCAAATTTAACACTGTCCCTTATCTTCTCCTGCCATCTTTTCTTACTCTTTGTTCTATTCCTAACCCCTGCTTCTCCCCCCCTTTCCATATTCTTCTTTTCTTCTCGCCCCCCAGGAAGTCCGGGTTCAGAGTACTCTCCGCTGGGAGGTCCTCATGTGGCAGTCAATGGCAACGGCTCTGTGAATGGGCAGAGGATGGGAAGCACTGGGGTCCTGGGTGCCGAACAGAGTCCTGAAGTCCAGCCGTTATCGCCACTTACCAGCCCCCTGCTTACCGAAGCGGGATATGTTCGCAATGATGAGGAAGACGAGGCGAGGAGGAAGGTGGGCATGCAGAGAATGAGAAGGTGGATGGGGAAATTTCTTGGAATCACTGAATTGGCCCCCAGAAGGACTTCAAAGGAATTCAGTCTAAGAAGTTGTAAACACCAAAGTCTTTCTTTCAGTTCTTGGAAAAAAAACAATACTGTGACTTACACAAATGTGCCGAAGCCTTTAGCCACACATCTTTTCTTTGTATTTTGATTCAAGCAGCCAGAGTTTCTTGCATATATATAGTTTATATAGTTTTCCAGGCTTTCTGAAGTTCTTTCAAAGGTTTTTCTTTCAGTGGCTGCTTTTTCAGTCATTTCCGTCCAGTTTTTACACCTGACCATTTTCACAGGAATGATTTGTTTGTTAAACCGCCTAACACTTATCTATGAATGATTGAAGGATTAATATGGCTCCTGATGGAGTGACGAATCCAAATGTGAAAGTTTTCATTCAAGTCATTGTCAGTATGTACGGAGGAGGTCATTACAGAACAAATCCTCCCTAACAAAAAAAGTAACTTTAAGGGCCAAACTGCATTATATTTTATCATGTCAATATATGGGCTGCAAGCAGGGGTGACGCGGGCCGCAAGTGGCCCCTGGGCCGCGAGTTTGAGACCCCTGGCATGCAGCCATCTGTAAAACATAGTGGAAGCTCTGTCATGGTTTGATGCTGCATTTCAGTCAGTGGTGTTGGAGATCTTGTCAAAACGAATGAATTATGAACACAGAATAATACCATCAGGCTTTAATCCACCAACATCATGACAGTGATCCCAATAGCAACACCAATGCAGTTAAAGCATAGCTTGTTAGAAAAACAATGGACACTATCAGTCATGGATTGGCCTCCGAAAAGCTCAACTGGTAAAAATTACACAAATTCAGTTTTTGCCTTATATACTGTATTTCCGCATATTAGCACATTTTTCAATTAATTAATGCAGCTATTTCCAGTTTTTCTAGAAAAATGTAAAGAAAACAGGGGTGGCTCAAGATTTTTGCACATTACTGTAATTTCGCGAAACAAAGAAATTTTTTCTTTTGTGAATTAAACCAAATTAATAACAAGAACTGAACTGCTTGTCTTTCACAACATAAAATGTGTAGACTGCTTTCTGTAGAAGATGAGATGAACATATATATACACAAACAGATTGATGGATTCGATTTGATCAGTCGCTTCTTTCTGTTTCTGTCTAGAAGTTTCCCACAGACAAGGCTTACTTTATAGCCAAGGAACTATTGACCACAGAGCGGACCTACCTCAAAGACCTGCAGGTTATCACAGAGGTAAAGATGGTGGCGCCTCTTTGTCTCTGTGTATTGTCCAGTGTGTTCTGTCCAATCTGTTATCTCTTTCCTTCACACTGTGAGGCCATTACCATCTGGATTAGACCTAAAGTGGTAGGACCAAGAGCCAGTGTGGTCAATTCTAATCACACTCTCTAAAGCATAACTTGAGCCAAGGTTGGTTTCTTTAGAGCCTTAGTACCGGAATAATGAGTCAAAACTGGTCGTTTAAAAGCCTAATTTTGGGACAGTGTACCCAAATTAATCTTTTTAAAAGCTCATGTGCTGGAACAGTGAGTCAGGGTTGGTTTTGCACCGCACAATGTGCTGAATTCGAGATGCAAACATTGGTGTTTTGACAGCTATATATTACAAGAAGGAGGCCAAAAAGGGAGAGTAAAGGCTCGAGTCTGAACCAAACTCACAAATCTCACAGTGTATGCTCTCAGTAATGCAACATTAATGTTACATTAGTTCCAGCACACAGGTCCAGTCTCACGTTTCTTTTTTTTTATTCCCATCCCAGAAAAAGGCTTTTATGTGCCTTTAGTTTGGCCTCCGACTGAAGGCTGAGGTACAGCGTCTGTGGTTTATGAGCACTTTCGTCATGCAGGGCAGAGATGAAAATGCATTCAGTGCAGTGCGTGTGCTACAAGTCTCTTCCTCTTAAGCGAGCAGACTTGTATCTTTTTGCTGTTACGCAGCTTGGACAGACTAATTAACTTCAGGCTCTTTTGGTTTACAAGTAAAACCGCTGAAGTCAACACAGAGAAAATAAAACCCACCCTGCATTTATAAAAACGGCGTCTGGGATGAAAGTGCAGCTTAATGTGGGTCAGACTCAGTCTTTGCTTTTATATGACTCACTTTTACTGTCTGTCTTACTGCTTTAAAAAAGTGAAATGTAAAGGGCGGGAGTATAATGTATAAAGACCACCAATGCAAAAACACAGGTTCAGGCACCTGCTTGCTAAAGACCCGTCTCCTCAATACTAAGA
>VOQK01000327.1:0-11608 GCA_015052645.1 Benitochromis conjunctus | reverse complement strand
CACTAAAACCACATTTTGAGTGTGAAAAATGCCTTCAACCCCATGGGGACCGGGGTTTTGGTCCCCACGAGAATAGTAAACTTCCAATTTTTGGTCCCCACGAAGATGTATATACCCGCGCGCACACACACACACACACACACACACGCACACACACACACGCACGCACGCACGCACGCACGCACACACACGCACTTCATCCTATATGTGTTCTTTTGGATTTGTTCCCATGGTTTTTGGTCTCATATGATATGGCACACAACCTTCAACACTTGTCTCCTCACCAGCAGCCTCATTGTTCAGGTGATTTCAAACAGCAGTCATGATTCAGTAAATTCCAGCCTCAAATGGATGAAATGATGCTGGTTTGGTTAATCTTCAAACCAAAATCCTCATTTTTCATCACTAGAACATTTCATAAACAAGTGTATTTACTGGGCACCAGCTCACAGTCACAATCGCAACAACAGTGGCCTCTTTATATTGTAATATAAAGACCCTACGATGATAAAGAGAAAACCCCAACAACCAGATGACCCCCTTTGAGCAAGCACTTGGGAACAATGAAGGAGAAACCTTTAAGAAACCTCAGCAGACCCAGGCTCAGAAGGGGCAGCCATCTGTTGAGGGTTTTGAGTTGAGTTTTTGTAACATATTGGCCCGCACATGTCATTTTCGTGGTTACCTTAACCCTAAAAGCATTCAACATCATATCCTGTAGCCTACAGAAGAAGGAGTAGACTAGAAACAGCGTTTCTTTTTACTGTTGCTCTCTTTAAATGTGGCAGATAAATCTAAAACCACTATTTGACTCTTTACCCTTTCTTGAATTGACCTCTAACCAACAAGCTTTCGATGATGCTGGAATGGGAAACAGTTTGAAAATCTGGAAACATTTGTTGCTAATGTAACTGACCTTGCTGATTTCAGTTCATTGTTGTGTGCATTGATGATCAAAACACCAGTATTGTTGATGTGAAACATGCTGGCTGTAATCAGTAACCCAAAACCTCAGCACTGTGCTCACTGCTTTGAGTCTTACTCCCGCACAAAGTATGGACTTGTTCTGACAGCCTCTCTTCCTCTCATTCCAAACAAATGAACACTCCTAGTGGCAAGGATCACAACCACACAAAGAGCCAACATTTTGCACAATTTGCTGGTTGGCTTGTTGGTGGGCTCTGAAAATGCCCACCAATACATATGTCTCGAGGCCAGCTGCAGAAATACCTGCATGCACGCCTTTAGACACTGCAACTCTTTAGTGAATTGCAGCAGTCTATTTTGAACATCAGTTTAGGATTTGCACTTGTGCAGGCTGTTTGTAAACCCCGCCCACAGAGGCTTTTCTTATTTCCATCATTTGTCCCACCTTGTCTTTCCCCGAACTCCTGGTTGCGAACCACAAATCCGTTTCAGTATGTCACGCTGTAGGACGTCTCAGTTCCTGAAATGCATGTGGAAGACAGGGGACAGAGCACAGGATAATAATGTCATCACACTGAAACCTTATGTAACTTTGCAATTATGCTGCACGCTTGTTAGTGCCGGGTTTTAATGAGAATGTTGCATCCTGTGCTGTCTCTTACTCTTTGTCTCTGTCCTGTTTCCCAAAGGTGCCAGTGGAGAACAGAGAGATGAAGACTTTATCTCTCCTCTTCCTCCTCCTCCTCCTCCTCCTCGCCTCGGGAGCCTGTGACGACGTCAAGTACATCTCCAAGAGGAACTCAGGTAGGATGAAGAGCCTTGGTGTTTGTTGTCTTGTGGCGTACTCTGCTTTGTTGAAAACGAGCCTTTCTCTCTTGAACAATCTCAGGCTTTTTATTTTTGGAGCTTATTGTTGCTTTGTTTTTCTTGCTTTGTTTCACTGCCATCCTCTTTCACTGCCAGCACTCTACAGTCTTCTCGCGATAATGCTACCTCTTGTCTTTTCTCATTATACTCCACCTCACTCTTATTCTCCTTTTTGCTGTCAAATATAGGGTGTCTCTCAATATTCCCCAGCAATCTGCTCTGCTCTCGTCCTTTATGATATATTGACACCTCTTAAGTTGATGCAATGGACACTCGCTCCGGCTGTTTTGTTTTTATTTTTTCTCATCCACAATCACCACCTCTGCCTTTCTTAGATAACACTCCTCTCCAAACTCTATCTCAAAGCTCAGAATGGCTGTCTCTCCATTTCTGTCCCTCTCCTTTTTCTGCTGAGGGGGTGTAATGATCAGCCTGTCTGACTGCCGCTGTCATTGTTGCTGCTGCTGTGCTCATTTGTGTATCGGCAGGCCCGGTGATGACAGATCTGCTGATAGTCTTTTATTCATAATCGATTTGTTGTGTCACGCTAATCGTCTTGACAGAAGGAGCTTGATTGGGATATTGATGTATGGCATCAATAGTTTTGTGTGATACTATTTGGTGATCTTAGTAGAGTACTTTGCAGAAGTCTTGAGTAATCCCCTATTTCTTTATATTTTGCTCCCAAGGAGCCAGACCTTCTTATCATTTTTAAAACGGGTCTTGAGCAAAAGTTCTCCAGGTTTTCTCAAGGTCTTTCAAAGTTTTTCTTTGACAGCATTTGTTACCATTTCTTTAGTTTCTTTAGTTGAATATAAAAAAAATGCCAAAACAAGTTGCAGGTCTAAAAACTATCTACAGCAAATGAACAGTATCTGATACAGTATCTGAAAATCCAGCAAATACCTGACCCAGATCCTGAAAGAGATTCATCTGATCCTTCAACTGATCATTCTACTGTTCACTAAAGCTTCATCAGACATGGCCTCAGTAGAAGACTGGCTGTCAAATGGCATTTTTAAGGAAGGGAAACAGGGTGAAAAAAGCTGAGGTATGCCACATTACACAAGAACCGGACTGTAAATCAGTCCTAACAAGTTTGAACATTTTGATTCAAATTATCATCAATATTTGCAAATGAGCTCAGGAGATAGTAAAAACAGCGAGTGCCTACAGGCATCTGCAAATTCATATCATGTTTGAAATCGTGTCGGAATTGAATGCAGAAAAGTAAGGTCAGGTTTTGCATCCATACCATCTGGAAAGCATCTGATCGGCGATGGCTCCATTGTTCAGCATGGCAGTGATCCCAAAGTAAAATCACACCTGAAAAACACACTGAATTTTATTCATGTTTCCAAGTTTCCTAGCAACATACAAAGAAATGAGGAGTAACTCAAGACTTTTGCAGTAAATGTGTGACCTAGAGGTGAGCTGTTTAGCATTTTGATTCACTTTCATGTTGCCTTTATACTTGAATGGAACATTTCACCAACAGTGTTACACTCAGGGAATCTTTAATTATAAATATTACCTACAGCATCTGTAATTTTATTCTCACACACTCCTGCCAGGTCCTGAAAGTGATAAAAACACAGAAAATTACCCAGCGATTTTTAGCAAGCTCAGGTCATCTAATTATAACAATCCAGTTAGAATTGATTCCCCTTTAATGTAATCCTGTCTCACTGTTTTGCTTGCTTATAAGTGAGAGTGTTGGTCCTGGCGCTTTAATCAAGGGGATATGAGGGCAAGCGTAACAATACTTCAGAGATTCTTTGTAATTACACACACTCAGCATCTGAGAATTGCATTACAGCACTTCACCCAACCACTGTAAGAATAACACAATTGTGGTTTGTGTCTGCTTGCTGTACGTGGTGGAATATTGCGTGCAGCACACTTTAAAGTGGCAATGATTTTCCTGGGAGACTTCATACCTGGTGGAGGACAGAACTGCATGGTGAAAGCATATGGCTTATGAGGTGCTGTTACACTACTATTATTACACACTGTGCACTCAACATTTACTTATAAAAAAATAAAATCATATAACTATCAAATAACAATTTTTTGCCTCCGTTGCATAGTTTAACATGATTAAGCTCAAATGAAATCTGGGTAGAAAGATGCAGGAGATGACAAAACTGTATCCATTATAAGACGCGTGCTTGTAGGGTAATCCCCAGCCCCACCCTTACCCACTTTCTTCATCCGAGGTTGACTTTCTCTAAAAGGAGCTCAAAGGTCAGGGCCACCCACAGAACAGACCCTGCAGCTGGCAGCCAGTCACTAGGAGTTAACCTGCTTGCCAAAATGCTGAGATCCACATAAAGCTCTTCTTCCTGGATACAGTTTTATGGTATAAAAAAATTATTTTTTGACAACAGCAACAAAAGAAATATCACAATTTTTTAACATTTGCTTCTTCGTGAAAATAAAACTTGGTGAAGATGTTTTTAAGACAGTAAGACTAGTCGGTTACATTCTTTTTTCTCCACGTCTGTCTTTGGCACGCTCGCTCCTCAGCCTGCTGACTGTGTGTGGGTAGGTGAGTTGGTGGGAGTTTTTGTTTGGTGTTTGCCATGTATGTGAGTGTGTGCATGAATAGTCCACTTCTTGCCATACCAAACTGTGACTGTGTGTGTGCTCTATATATCCAGGTTCTAGGAGTATGTGTGTGTGAACTCCCTGAGTGTGCTTCAGTGTATGCTCTCTGGATGTGTGCTCTACTTCTGTGCATGTGTGTGAGTGGGAGAGGTGTGCACAGAGCAATTATGTGATCAGAGCAGAGCCAAGCGGACATTTATGTGGGCGAGCGCTACAGTTGGCCAAAGATAGTCTGTTAGATTTTGTTTCTCTTTTGTTGTGTGTGTGTGCATGTGTGTGTGTGTGTGTGTGTGTGTGTGTGTGCGCGCGTGTGTATCACTGGACACCATATGGATGGGAACTACTCTTTCCTTGTATCGGTCTCTGCATTGCTCTGATGCAGCACCTGCTGCAGTTAAAAGAGACAGAATGTGATTGGAGAAAGCTCCATTTCAAGATTGTTTGTATACAAATCAACACATTCATGTAAAAATAGCAGTGTGATACTTTGTGATCCTTATACCAAAGTCCTTGCCTTATTGTGCATAATGACAGGCCATTAAATCATCCTCATCTCCACACATCGAATTGGTAAATCTTAGATAGACTGCACATTTAAACTGCTTTAGCCTGCATGCAGTTCTTGCAGATGCTCCTTTCATGGTGTAAAATAATTAGCCGTTGTCATACAGGTTGTTACTGGCTGCTCTGTTCTGTGCTGGTGCTGGCTGATGCTCTCAGAGCTCATAAAAGCCAAATATAAATCACTACAGCTGGAAATAACAATCGTCTTTTGATTATATTGGTCCTGACGGATCTACAGAAGCTGACACCTGACTGCCACTCAGAGGTCAGGTGTCAGCTAGTATATGCATCATCAGCGCTCAAGGTGCTCAGGTTCAGTCCTTGGCTGAGAACGCTTCAGCGGGTCTGATATTTGCTGACAAGAAGATTTTTCACTCCAACATTACATAAATAGAAAAGTACAGGAGAGACTGATGGACAGCTTTCTGCCAGCTGAGAGAGCACAAACAGGTTGGCAACCATCCATATGGGCAACTCTTTGAATGGAAGCTGCATTTTAAAGAATGATTATTACAATTTGGAGTAAATAAGCTGTAAGATCAGCTGCACAGCAGATACAATATGAGGAAAATGCGACTGAAATACAGATAGGCTTAAACAAGGAATCCTCATGTGAATGAACAAACCTTACATACTTTACATCTCTCCTAAGATTTAAAATAGTGTCCTTTGTAAACCTTTTACAGAGCCTATTTAGAAATAACACAAATTTAGAATTTTTCCTCAGTCTAGACTCCTTTTCACTCTTTTCCTTTCTTAGCTTGCACAAAGCCTGCTGTAATAGAGTCAGCACAGCAATTTCTAATTACAGCCACTTCTTTGGGTTATTGCACAGCTGAATGACAATGTTCGCCATGAAGGAGCTTGAGTTGAAGCTTTTGGTAATAAGAAACCAAACCATTTGGGCACTTTTTGGGGCTGAGTCAATGCAGGCTTGCGTATGTGAGTCCCTTACTAGCGGTAACTTCTCCTATGGCTGTTAGCTGAGTGTCTTTGACCTTTGTGCTTTTAAATGACCTGATTCATGAACAGCAATAAGAACTATTCATCAGCAGACTCTTCGGGTATATCTTCAACTGCAGAAACTTTATCAAAAAAGATGCTAATCTGAACGAAATGTGTTACGACCTGCCTCACTATTACAACAAGCTAAATGGACAAACTTCTGTATCACTGTGTCTGATTTTAGACACCGTGCCACTGAGACAACACTGCCACGATGCGGTCAAATAAAAATGACAACATAACCATCTACAATATTAATGTTACAATCAGGAAATCACAAAAAAAGTCAGTAACAATTTCATACCACTACACTGTTTAAAAAAACTGCTAAGTGAATATTTGAGGCAAAAAAGTAATTGTAGGGGTGTACTTTAATTACTAACAATGTGAGGTGTGCATCCAGCTCTCAGGGTTATGAAGAGTAAAATCTTCCCCTGTAAGCTTTTCTCATGCTTGTAATCTTGTTTATTCTCCGCTACAGACTATTTGCACTTTGTGATGCGGTGTACATTTAATATATCATCGGATGAAATATTTCAGCACTTCACTCTGGCTCCTCAGTCATTTCAGTATTTGATCTTACAATTCAATCATTCCTTATTTATCTGAAAGGCTATGCTATGAAAATCTATAAATCTGATAAAAGTTCTGTTCACTTTGAAAAGTTTGACTTTATGTAGCATTACATCTTCAAAGCTCTGTATGAAGAAACACTATAACTGAATCTGGGGGGGGGGAAAGCACAAAGTTACCCAAAAAGATCTCACACAATTTCATATGTTGCAGTGAGACCAAAAAAAAATCTCATGTATGAATTAAACTTTACAATTTATGTTTTAAAAAAAAAAGAAAGTCAAATCTAGTTGATATTAATCGGAGAGTCAATCATTTCAAGCTTTAATTATATTACATGCACAGTTATTACTTTTTCAGAGGTGTAATGTTTGGTTATTTGATTTTTTCTAAAAGTCATCTGAGCACCTGGAATTAAAATTAAACTTAGAGGTTCCAAACTAAATTTTACATTTGCCTGTGATGCCACATGTTGCATGAATAAGATAAGCACTCTGTGACTCAGAGATGGACGTTTATCTAAACAAGATAACTACATACAGTATATGGTGCTATGTAGTTATTTATGTAGCACTTTTCATAGATCACAGCCAATTTATCTTATACATCAGTGGAAATAAAACAATACAAAAACTCTAAAAAGTAACGAGAACAGAAAGTTTTGTATAAATACTGTTTATAATTTATAAGAATGAAAACAACAAAACAGTACAACAATGAACCAAATGCAAATGTGAAGCTTTTATGATTTAATGCTCTAAACACAGGTGCACGGCTGGATGGATTCATGCATCCATGGATGCATTAAATATGGGGACTGTGTATAAAAATGAGGATAATTCCAGATCTGTGAAGTAAAGTTGAAAGCAAACTTCAAAATCAATCAAATATTGACTGTGGTGCTGAAATGTGGAAACATTGCAAAAAAATGTGTCATCATCCAAAATCTTATAGACCAAACTGAACGCTTTATATGTTGAAAAGAATTACCAGCTCACCTGAAAGCTAAGTAACCATGCCATGTTTTTGCATTTTAATACTTTCATTAGTAACACTTTGAAAGTTTTTTTAAATATATTTAAGTCTTTGCCTTTCTAATTGGTTCTGTTCCTTACTTCTACTCCTAAGCTTTATTTCTACTGGGCAGATTCTGGCAGAGCCTCAGGAGTACCGTATGTATGATTCATTTTCATATTCAACTTTTCAGTGACCTTGCTTTTTCATCTACGTGCACTTTTATTTCTAAAAATACATATTCAGGTACAGGACCGCTTTCCTTTACACAGCAGACATGCTGAATTGTAAAGGGAAATATCGGCGTGCGGCTAATGATGTTGAAGTAACTGCATTTATACGCAGGCAGAAGTGCTTCTTAGATTAGCCCATTTTGCTGAAAGTGCTAATGAGCTCGACAGTTGCTGCACAGGCATGACAATGCTGGAAACAATGCCTGGAAGTCATAAAGGCAGCTACAGAAACACACACGCAGTCACACGCACTGTTTTCATGCAAGCAGAATTTTGCACATAGAGCGTGCCAAAACCACAAAACACACACACACAGCAGTAAAGTCTACACAATGACACACATTATGTGCTTTAGTGGGTTAAGTTGAACACTGATCGTTAACATCATATGCTGTCTTTCACGCTTGGTCATCTTAGTCAAAGCCACATGTTATCTTGGGAAAACGCCACTAAACCGTTAACCAAGATGGCGAACGGAAATACGATTATAACCCTATAAGTATTTTTATCTCGCCGTCCTTATTTTGGAATTAGATGCAATGTATGTGTTAAATCCAGGAAAGAAAAAAACTTGCTTGTGCTCTTTATGTCTTGCACTACACTCTATATTCTGCATCCATTCTCATTTACATAATACTCTTTAAAGGCTTTTCATGGCTGGCCCCTTCATGAAGTGCAGATACAGATGTTTTGCAGTGTTGCAGTGAAGGAGTGTTTGCTTGTGTACGTGGGGGTGACTGAATGCCCCTGTGTGTGTGTGTGTGTGTGTGAATGTGCGTCTGACGCAGCTAAAAGCTGAGATCAAAGAGCGATTAGATCTCAGAATGGTCTAATCTCAAATTATGTCGCATGCATGCAAAGCAGAGCAGAGATATTTTAGATGTGTGCTGGTGTGTGAGGCAGACGGTGCTTACTTCACTTTGGTGTGTAACATACATGCATTGTACATATTCAAAACACATGCTGCTCTTTGCTCTGACAGCACACTGCAGCTGATTTTGCACTGGAAGCATCTGAAGTTGAGCAGAGTTTTAACTTCTGCTGCAGACAATTTTTCCACAGTAAAATGTTGATGCACTTGGTTTTCACACTTGGCTGTGATCGACTTTGCTGCACAATGAAGATGAATGTCAAACTCTGTAAAACAGCAACTTCTATGAAAAGAGACTTTGCCAGAAAAACAAAACACTACCACTTACTGATATTGTCCCATTTGCTTTATTAGCTCAAATGAATGGGTTTATTTGTGGTGAATAAATCATTTATGGATGCTCTAAACATCAGCTGTGCAGTATTAAGAACGGGTTTTGGGCTGTCAGAAAAGTCCTCCTCTAGTGCACTTACATTTCAGTTCGCTTCAAAGGGCAATCAAGGCCGTTATAACCATGTTTTAAGCAAAATGCTCAATCGATAAATGATTTAAAAAAAAACTTACCAAAGAAGAAAACTGTGTTTTTTAGGTTTCTGTAAAAAAAAAAAAAGTTCAGTGTCAGTGAGCTGTTGATGTGATTGTTGCTGTTTCAGTTTCAGCCAGTCACACAAATCCTTTGGGCTTGTTTCAGGAATGGCACAAACCATTGGATGACATGAATGGCATTGAATAGCTTTCTTTGTTTTGAAGGGGATAGGCCAGTATTATACAGCAGCTACTGTAGCTGTAGCTCAGGAGTATCTGCTCAGCACACCTGTGTGTGAACTGGGGAAATGATGCAGAGCCCAGGAGGTACAGTAGGAGGGGTCCAGCTGACGTGACATCACACCACAGGTGTCAAACACAAGGCCTGGTGGTCAGAATAAGCCCACCAAAGACTCTGTTTCCCTATTAACAGTGCAGCAGTGCTGAAAGGATTGGCGTTTGTAATATATTGAATATGCAAACATTAATGAGTCTGTGGCTTCCTTCTTTTGTTCCGTGCTTACAGACATTCCAGCTTTCTTTATGTTACTGTATGCCTAGATGAAGAAGATGGTGTAAGTTTACAGTACAGGCTTTGATAAATGTGTCTGCTCCCCAGACGTCTGGCTGTGGTTGTCATCAAATGCTGAATGACGCTAATGATATTACTGATTATTGTTATATGTGCATGTAGTGTGTTTGCTAAGATACAATGTGGCATTAGGGGCCCGAAAAATGAAAACATAAAAAATGTCCTTTCTGGGCCCTGTCACAGACCAAATCAGCTTTAGGGCTAACTGGGAGCCAATGCAAAGGAACCAGTCCAGTGAAATGTGATCGTGTGTGTGTGTGTGTGTGTGTGCGTGCGTGTGTGCGTGTGTGTGTGTGTGTGTGTGTGTGTGTGTGTGTGCCAGTTACGATGTGGAATAGAGATCGTCAATGGACTGTTCTGGGAAAGAGCTGTGAAGCCATGTATAAACAATTTAGAAAATTATAAAGAACTCAAAAAGTTGAGGAAAGTGTAACATCTCAGTGTCTGGTAGAGTGCAGCTTAATCGTCTCCTGTGTGGTTGTTTAAGAAGCACTGTGAATTTCATTGCCACTTGTGTAGGCAGAAAAAATTCAAATGACTTATTCACCACAGAGACAGACAAAGAGAACAGGAGACAGAGCAATATTCGACATTTATTACATATTCTACTATAACAGTCGAACTGAGTCAAAAACAATGCCGTTAGCTCGGGATGCTGAACAATGCAAATATGTGATGAGTAACAAAATAAGTAACATTATGGTATCATTGTTGTTTTAGCTTGATCTCAGTTAGCAGACGAATGAATGTGTAATTATTAACTAATCATCTGAAGCATTGACAGTGTCGAATGTAATGAGTCATTAGTCTTTTCACTGTGACACCAGTAGGATAAAGGTTTAAAAGTCTACATTTTAATGTTCACAGACTTCTCGCTCAGCTTCACATATTTTGGTATGATTAAATGAAAAGAAACGACATAACAGTCAGCTCGCTGCAAACATCTAATGAGGAGCAAAATGAACAGTAGCTGCTCATTTTCCACTGTGATCTGTCAGTGAAGGCCAGGTATTATAATATAGTGGAAACTTGTAGAAATTGTTTTTATAGAATGCTGCAACATCAGTTACCGTGTACAAGGTCCAGTGGTGTTCAGCCATGGCGAGCTGCATCACCAAAGGCACAGGTAATTATAGGTTGGCCAGTTTCCTTCCCTGACTTAAATGCTGCATGCTCAATTTATAAACTGTGCATCTTGGGCATTCAAGAAGCACCAGAAAGGGATTTTAAATTCTATTACTCAAACACCTCTGGGAGATGGATTCTGATGTTTTCTAGCCAAATATGAAAATTAGTTCTCCAAAGTGTAACTAAGTCAGTCAGTGTCCTGTACAAGCTATAGAAAGTGAAGCCTGTATAGTTTCTTGTAACCTGTGACATATTTAGTTTCTGTGACAGTTACCAACAGCTTCAAGCTACATGTAATACCACTGTTTGACTTGAGCAGGCTCAACCTTGGGTAAACCAAGATAGATGCAAATAGAATTTTAAGGAGACATGGAAGATGAACTCAGCTACGTATTAAGTGACTTGAAGTGCAAATGAAGTATTCTGAAGTGTCTGCAGGTTCTCACCTGGATATGAAACACTTTAAATAATGACTGTAGTAAGGTTTGAGTGATATTTGAACTTGTAAGATCGGCTTTTACAGTGTGATGATTGGGCATGCATTACTTATTAAATAATCACAGAGATCAGGATCTTGTTTTTTTTTTATGTCAAATAACTCTCAACCACAATAAACGTAATTTTTAAAAAATAAAACCCAAGTGAAATATGTAAAATTTAAGGTTTGTGTATTGAATTAATTAATAAGTAAGTAAAATT
>VOQK01000325.1:0-22950 GCA_015052645.1 Benitochromis conjunctus | reverse complement strand
TGTAGTTGGGGAACAGACAGCGATAAGGCAAGCTTTCTTTAAGGGTAAGAAACGCTTTCAGTTCTGTTTCTAGGTGAATGTGTTTGTAGTGTACACCCAAGTTGTGTCTTAAATGCAAACAGTTTAGGATTAAATCTGTTTTTTCTGAGCTCCAATGAGCTGCACAGACAGATATGATCATATCCAGGTTTCACCCACAGAGTCATGTTTTTCTTTTTGTTTTTATCCAGTTAAAATAGCAGAGGCATAGAGTTCACACAATCCATCGCCAGTTTTCCAGCTTTACGATAAAGTATCCACATATTTTAGGCCTCAAAGAGGTGAAAGTACCCAAGAAAGTCAATATGATGTTATATAATCAAAATCTAAGCTTTTAGAGAGCCTTATTTTCATAATAATGAAACTTTACTATATTTGATTTGTTAACTAATCAATCAGAAACAATTTTTTAGTCAATTTAACAAGAACATGTATAAACAAATCTGTCATTCTGGCACCTTCAGGGTTTTTTGTGTGTTTTGTTTATTTGGGGAGTTTAAAATTTAATGTGGAGCTTTTTACATTTTTGAACATTTTATTCATTGAGAAGCAAAATAATAAACGTTTCAACGAGCAGTGAAAATGTTTGCTTCATCATGACATTAAGATCTCGCTCTCCGTTTGCTTCAGATTACTACCTGCCTAAAGATGAGAGCGAGTTCTACCAGTTCTGCTATGTTGACAGCACCGGTCAGGTGCGAGGAGCCAGCACTCCTTTCTGTTTCAGAAGCCCGGGGGAGCAAAGCCTGGAGAGCAGCCCGGACGACGACCTCCTGGTTATCACGACGCAGGTAAGTGACGCAAACCACACGTGAGGAGATAAAGGAAGCGGCTGAGTCTCGTTTCTGTTCTGTGTGACGGTGGAGGTACTCGTGACTTAAGCTACATGTTATTAATGCAGTTACTGATACTGATTCTGCTTCTTAATTTATTTATTGATTCTTGGTCAATTTTCTCTGTTTTTTATCCTGCAACAGGGCAATCTTTTTGCATTAGTCCAAACACAGACTAGAAAAAAGGTCTTTCACCCCGCTGCCATTTCTGTCACTGCAGAAAAAATATGCAGGCATCAATGAAAGGAAATGATAAGCTCGGAGGAGCATGGTCCTGAGGGCCTGGACCGCGGCTCTGCATTTATTTGCAGTGAAAATAACCTCCATTTTAAGATTTAAGAAAACTTCGCTGGCTGTCAACAGAAACAAATATTTAAATAGAAGCGTTTCTGTAAAAGTAATTGTAATTTTCTCATTTTAAATTTGTAATTTTTATGGAGTGATGTAAACGTAGATACTGATTTTGGTAACATAAAATGCCCAATTTCCTTGTTTAATGAGGCGGGGTGTGCGAGCATTTGAGTCTGACTAATGTAGGCAGGAGCGAGGTTTTAAAAGTAATTAGTAAAAGGTTAAAAAATCAGTTTTATATCTAACAGGTAGCTAGGGTAATGTAGTGAGGAGTAATGTGATGTTGAACAAGCTGGAGGTGGGAGACATGCTTCGAGACTCCGATTAGAGGGAATTACAGCAGATGATGACAAGGAAGAAGATGCTTCACTTTTGCAATATTTTTCACTTGGTGAAAGCATGGCGGCGTCACCTCGGTGATATGTATGTCAAAGCAAAGCTCAGAGTCACACCCAGATGGTGGGCGGAGCTTGATGTTGGAGGACTGGTTTTTGACGTTAATTTCCAAGCTGCAGGTCAGGTATGTAAGGCCGAATAAAAGGATAACGCGTTTGCCACTAACCCAGCCTCAGAGGTTCACAAGTGCCATTCCAAAGCCCAGATAAATGGGAGGGTTCAACCAATGTAAAATCTTTGTGAATCTATCCGCTGTGAGAAATAAGGAAGCTGAAAGTACCTAGATTTGGAGTTACTAAGCTGTAGGAAGTTTTCCCACATCCAGAAATGATGAAACTGCAAGAAAAAAACATCAACATAATAGGAGACCACCTTCAAACCATCTTAAAACATGGAGCTCAGCTTTGTGACTGTACAGCAAGTAAAGATGCCTCATATGCAGCGTTACCAATGAATCAGAAATGTAAAAAAATAGGCCTTTTGCCCACCTCCACCCGCCACCTTTCAAATCACCTCCTCTTCACGTTTGAAAGCCTCACAAGTGTAAAAGGCTCCACTGGAACACCGTCACGCTGACAAAACCCGGCCACATACGCCCAGACGTGGAGTATGAACGCATGAGAAGTATTTAAACCAGTTCTGTGGCATTTCCTGCTGCAGTTGGTGCTTTGTTATGATGACGCATACACGGACTGAAAGTGAAAACAGTACAAGCTTTGCTGTCTCAGCTGGTAAAAACAACTTATACATTCTAATAACAAAGCCTTTAAAAAGACTGTGAAACAAACTATAAAAATCTTTTACTTACTTAAATCTGGGGCCATTTGCAGGTCTGATCTATCTAGAACTGTCATGTTCTTGGGGTCTTGTATTGTATATGTTGGTATGTGATCTCATTTATGTGTTTATATTTTCATGTGTACATATTTTCCTGGTGTTTGAGGGGTTTCCTTGATTTTGTCCACCTCTGTTTTGTCTCTGTATCACCCGTCTTCATTCCACTTCCTGTTTTATTTTGATGATTGCTTTATCTTATTGTTCTCCTGTGAATTGACTTGTTTTTCCCCAAATTCCTTGATGGTTTTTTTTCTTTTTTCTACCTGAAGTCTCATCTTTGCCTGTATGAATTCTCTCCTGCGTGTCTTCCCCACCTTAATTATCTCCACCTGCACCCCTTTCAACCCTGTGTACATTCAGTCTTTGTACTTTGTCTGTGCTTCATATCTTCTCCGTGCGTCTCTTTTGTAATATCAGGTCTGTAATTCTTAGTTTTGTGGCTCCACTGAGTGTGATAGATCTCATCCACTGTTCGCGGTCAGGTGTCAGTGAGCGTCTGGGCTATTGAAGAGCTTCTGAAGACCTTTTGTTTTAGCCATCAAACAAACGTATCACCATTATACTGATTCTAACACAGGGGTTAAATGCAGTGCTTGCTTCTGACTTTTATCTCTCCAACAACACATGAAAGCAGGTCTCAGTGTCTGGAAAGTAAACAGAGCTTTTTATTGACTTGTTTGTTTGCTTTTTTTCCTTTTTCCAGGACCAAGTTGAGCAGAGCTTACGCGAGAAAGCTGAAATGCAGAAAGAGCTGGATCAAATCAGAGCTGAAAACGAAACCTTAAAGAGTGCTTTGCTGAGGGAGCAGCAGCAAGCTGCCAGCTTAAAGGTCTGCTTATCTCATTTTCCACACCGCCATTTGACTTGTGCAACACAGAAAATAGTTAAGTGGAAGCTGAACTTTGGAAAGCTGACTCAGTGTTATTGATTCTCACACAGGGGCAGAATGAGCAAAAAGAGAAAGAAACAGCTGAACTGGCCAATGAACTGGATCACGCCAAGCAACAGGTTGAACACCTCAGAAGCTCTTTGCAGCAGCAGCTGAAGGAAAATGACCACTTGAAGGTTTGGTCTCGCTTCACATTTTAAATCTAAACTCAGCACTTCGACATCGGTGTAAAAACTTATGTTTGACGTTAGGAGGAGATGATGATCCAGATGACGAAGCAGTTGGAGATACAGCAGAGCAGCATCACTGAGAAGAGGGAGCGGAGTTCATCGAGAACGAGCGAGGTAAGATGGATTTTTGTCTCACTGTTCGACGGTCTAAAGTAAGTGAGCTTTGTTAAGGTGGAGCTTTGAACACCACCAGTGTTTAGACCACATATAGCCCAGAACCAATCCGCTGTCCAGCTCCCAAAGTGCTGAAAGGAAAATCGTGTTATGCTGGATTTAAGGTGGAAAGCTGTAATATTTTATGTTGTTTATGTTACGTTTTTAATGTTTTGAGTTGTAAAGGAGATTTGAGCTCAGTGTGGTTTCGCGGTTAAATGAAAAGAAAATAAAGAAGTCTGTAGAACCAGTCTGCTCAATGCAAGCCGTGCTTGTGCAAATTATGTGTGCAAACTAACTTTTTTTTTAAAAAAATTTATTTCAACTGCCACACTTTCTCTCTCTAAAAAAAGCAGAGAAATGTTCATACCACAGTCATAGTTTTGTTAAAATGTTGTTTTTATTTTTGTTTTCTTTTTTTCCATTTTTATTATTTTCAGTCTCAGTTTCACATGTCCAGTGTGGTCCTTCACCTATGCCTCCTGGTCTGAATCTTTACTGTAACGTCTTCCTCGTTTTTTCAGGAGAAATACGATCGAGCTGTGCAGAAGATCAACCAGCTGAAAGATGAGCGTGAAAAGCTGAAGGAGACCATTGAGGCCCAGAGTGAGGAGATCTCCAAGTGAGTCGTTTTCTACTTCAAACCAAAACTTTTAGAACTTAAAGTTTCTGCCCACTGACGCTCGACTCTGTGCGTTTTAGGCTGAATGCAAAAGTCAGAGAAGGCGAACGGGAGCTATTTAAAGCAAAGGACAGCATCCAGCTCATCGAGGTAAATCTTTACTCAACTTTATGTACTGCTGTGATCATTTTAAATGGGCTGGCTTGAGAGGTCATCCATCCATCTGTCATTTATTTGGAACCAGAAAAAACAAAAAGGTATATATGTATTTAACTGTATGCTTTAAATCTGGTAGGTGGACCTTCAGAGCAGCAGTAAAGAGAAGGAGAGGCTCGCTGCAGAGCTGCAAAGACTGCAGAGCCTCACCAACAACGTGGACAAAATGCAGAGAGAGAACCAGGACTTACAGAGGAGGCTTTCAGTGCAGGAGACACAACAGAACCCTTCGGATGACCTAAAGGTGCGAACAGGTTCAAAACAAGGGGACTGTAACCTCCTAAAAACATTTCTCATTTCATGGTTTAAAGATGCGTCTCCTCCTCAGGTTCAGTGTCAGACTCTTACCAGACAGCTACAGGAGACTCAGGCCAAGCTGGCGGCTGAAAAGGAGGAGACCAGAAACGCCAAGGGACGTAATGAGTATTTGAAGGCGGAGGTGCAACAAATCCGGGATCAGCTGGAGAACGTGTGCAACGCATTAGATGTTGAAAAACGAAAAAGCGGCAAATTTGAGGTGAATCGATGCAAAATTTTTAAGCTTGGTTTAGATTTACTTCTTATCTCTTCTGTTTGTTTTTTCCTGCTTAAGCTTCACCTTAATGAGAATGAGCAAGAAAAATCAGCTGATAAAGTCATTAATACTTAAATAAATTAAACTAGAAGAGATGCAGAGAAAATTAAATGAAATGGTGGTACATTTATTGTGTTGAACTGTGAGCTGCTGTCCAGATTGCAGGAAATCAAGTGCCTAAACTCATGATATGATATAATATAAAGGTACAAACTAATAAAAATTCAGCTTTTTAAATTATTTTTTAATATTTAGCTGATCTGATACTTTGTGAGAAATGTGCAAATATCACTCCATATCACAGCTTTGGATTGGACCTCATTATAGTTTTCGGCGGGTTCAACACACGCTGTAAATTCTTTAGACTTAGGGTTTATTAAGTCTGCGGTTTATTTTGGAGGTTTTTGGCCTGCAGTTTGTCTGTTGGATGTTTCTGAAGCTTTAACTTGTTTTTCTTTCACGATTTTTCAGCTGCAAATCGATGAGGTTAATGAACTGTTGGCAGATAAGAACATCGCCATAGAGGACAAGGAGTTGGCCATAGATCGGAAAGACAATCAGATCAGACTCCTGACACAAGAGAAGGAGGAGCTTGCTCGAGAAAACCAGGTGCACACAAGAACGCCGGCTCTCCTCAGCAGGTGTTCAGACTTAGAGTCACTTTTTAAAAACCATTTTGACACCTCAACTGTGTTTATTTTGCCAGAGTCTCAAAGAAAACCTTCAGGACCTGCGCAGAGTTTACACAGAGCCCCCTACGACTCCTGCAGACCCTTTGTACTTGCAGCCAGACGACAACGCACCACCTGACAACCCTTTAGCCTCCCACGTTTATGAAACCATAGGTGGGGAACGGTCTCACACATGCACTGTATAAAATGTACAAAATCTGAAAAAAATACTAACTTTAGCATATTTAATAAACCCATGCAGACTTTTACTTTGAGGTTACAGCCCCTCCAAGTACTGAGGGGCGACTGACTGTGGTTCTTCCCATTAATTGTCGAAACTTCATGTGTACAGGAGATACCCACATGAAATCATGAAGCTCTGTTAAGAACTGCAACCAAAACAATCTTGCAAAACTGCACTTCTTTCATTCCTGTAACGTGTTTGAACCTTCTGAAAATTCACTCATTTAAAGAGTCGTATCACTGTGTAGGTGAAAAATTCTCCTTTTATGGCGCTAACTGCTTTTATTCTGTCTCATTGCAGAACCAGAGGACGAGGTGAGTCAAACACTTTCCTTTTCATTTAAGTTTTTATATTTAATCCAGTCTAGCGTCACACCTACAGTAGTTTTTATGACAACCTTGGTGCAGATATCGTAACTATAGCTGCCACAGAGTGACTCCCGTGGCATTGCTCCCCTGCACAACACATTAATGAGAAAAGCGCCCCTCCCTCGAGTGACTTGGCTGTTTAGGGTTTATTTTTGAAGCAGCTTTAAAACTTAATCCGTTCGCTATTCCCTTACGACCCGTGATGTGCTGCCGTCTCCATTTCAGTCGCTGGTGTGTCGTCACTGCCGCGAGAGCTTCCCCGGCATCACCAAGGACGAACTAGATCAGCACGAGCAGTGTCACCGCATGTGCCCCTTCTGCACGATGCTCTGCGACGACATGGACCAGGCCACGTTTGAAGATCACGTCTACAGCCATTAGGAGAGAGAGCGGCAGCAGCGTGGTTTGAATAAGTCTTAACAGATGGGTGGTTATAAATTTAAAAGTAACTTCTTGGCTTCAGCGTGTTGGCCTGCAGACACTGGAAACCTGCCTGTGTTACATAATCCTTCCCAGGCCGTGTTCTTGCATTTAAATATAAAAACTTAAAAGTAGAAGGCACAACTTCTTTGCTTACATTTTGGCACGTGCACGCACAGATATTTGGTTCTGCTGTTAGTATTAACACACGAGGCGTCAACCGAGTCAGCTGACTACAACTAAACGCCTCATTAAAACCTACTTAGGACATGCAAACTTCTGAATGCACGCTGAAAAATTCACACACACACACGTTATAAAGACACACCGGTGGTGGTTTCACATGAATTTAAAGGCTGGTTAGTGAATAAATCCTAAATATTATGAATATGGGAGATATTTAGGCACAAAAACATTGATGTTGAAGCCCTGCCACATGCAACACATGTAATGTTTCCCACCACAAATTTGATTCTACTTCTCTTCCCACTTACGTTTTTCCACAGGAATTGGTTTGGCAAGAAAATTGGAAAGTTGTGTGGAAATGCAAGTTTCTTAATATTATAGGCTTTAACTGTATTGTAACTGTCCTCTAATAATCACTACACTGTGATGCTTCGCCTCGAGGCAGATACCCGGTCTCATTGGTGGTCACCCTAACCTTGTGCTATCAGAATATGTCGTTTTTGTTCTCCTAAGTCTCTGAAATCAGGAAAGGATATCAGTCATGTATAAAGGTAGAAGTATAGTTATCATAAAGACTCCACGCTGTCATATTTGCTGAAGAGTTAATAAATCAAAATCTGAAAAAAGAACCTTAATTTACCTGGCATGAAGGTCATCAGGGGAGGATTTTTTTAAAAACAAAAGCTGTGTCCGTTTTTTTGCTTGTTTTTCTTCTTTCCATCACGAGCAGGATGTGATATAATCTAAAAAAATGACCCCACTATCAGTTTAAGATACCATCTTTGCAAAATCTTAGTAGTTTTTAGTTTAAAACTGACTTTCAATGTGAGAAAGTTTTACTTTTAGCCATCAGTAAAACGTGTGTAATTTTATTAAATGATCCTCGGAGTTGATGAATATAGCATTTTAAGTTCAAAAGATTTAGTATTTAAACTTGATTAAATATATTACCCACAGTTATTAATTTGTCTTTGCACTTATCTGTAAGAGGGAATTATGATCAACTATAACCAGGTCATTTATTTAACCAGGTTTCTGATGATATGAACATGTATGCTGATTGGTGACAAGTTTGTGTCAAAAGTCATATCAAGTAATTAAATATAAGTGCATTTTATTGCAGAATAATAAAAAAGTGCAACAAAACAGAGAAAGATCTCATTTATACATTTGGAAGTACTTTCTTGTAATCACCCAAAAACCTGGATATTATAAGCTGAATCCTTCTGCCGCGTGCTGAACATAAAGCTCCCTTTCACTGACTCTGTGGTACTATCAGTGCACTCTTTGGAAAGTTTCCCCTCCACATGTCCAAAATAATCATCTCAGAGGGAGTCCATGCTGCACGTCAGCTCCAGAGACCTGGCCAACTCCGTCACACGAGCCACATTTTGTTTACCAACAAGCCTCAAGCTGCTGGTCAGGGGCCACCCACAGCTCCTTAAGGTGTCATCTGATTGGCCTCCTCTGGTGTGACATCACGGGAAGTAAGCTCAGAGAAGAGCGCTGGCAGCCAGTACTGTGCCTCTCCAGCTGCCTGAGAGTCCAACCAAGCCAGGCCTTCCTTTAGCAGGTGATCCTGGAAAAAGGACAGAGGAGAGTGAAATAGTTATTTTAGACCCCAAAGAAACGAAATGTCGAAAATATGAAAATAAAGACACACGTTCAAAAATAAAGCAAAAATTAAAGAATTGCATTTGGTAGTTTTTCACAGGAACTGAGGTCCAAAGAGAAGTTGATGCAAATAAAAACTACAGCAGATCAATTTGAAGGACCGCAGGATTAAAGGAAGCTGAAGAAACAGCCACTACCCTGGCTGTGCCCTGCTCCTCACAGACCTCGACCTTCACGTATAATCTCCATCCTGGCTGCTTTCACACAGTTAAAGTGAGCTGATGTGCACTTACCAGCACGTGACACGCTCGCTCCTTCTCCCATTTTAGACTGTCCTTGATCTCACTCACTGTGACGTATCCCTTTTTCTGCAAACAAAAAGAAGACAGACATTACAACTCCGGAAACAGCCAGGATCTCACCTTTCAAAATAAAAGCTCTTCTCAGACAGAAAAACATTATCCTTTCACCTCTCCCTGCTGTGGTCCTTAAATAGATCCGAATCAGAATTCGGATCTATTTAAGGACTAGATGGTAGCAATAAAATGAAATTCAGGCTGGAGGTTTATTTTACTGCGTCACATTGACAGACTGCCTTCATGGAAATAAAAATGGCAATTTTTTTTTAGACGTGAGATTTGTTTGATATGCAACAAAGTAGAGTTTGTCCAAAAAAAATGATGTAATGGGATGAAAGTTACACAACCAAGATGTAATACAGACCTCAGGATCTGAGGATGAAAGCACAAGCACTTGATTATTTTTCAAGGCTGCCGATTGCTTTGTGCTGAACTCTGGCTTCGTCTTACCTCGGCCAGCTGAAGAACCACAGTGTGGTCCATGTTGAGCTCAGCCGGGACCGACTGGACCAAGTAAGAACCACCAACGGGAATCATCCCAAACCCATTCCCCATCACCTTCAGTTTCTTTATGGCTCTCACCAAGTCATCCCTGGGAAGTACATATTTAGCCACGTGATTGTAATTTGATGTCCAGGCATTAAATAATCCAAATAATAAACACTTTTCATGTAAATCAATAACACATGTTTCTATACTACACAACACATTTGGTTGGTTACACTTACTGGCTCACGTCCTGAGCGTATTTACCGCGTCCTTTCAGTACTCTCTGATGGAGTTCATCCAGAGTGATCAGCCCTGAAAGAAAACACACACATTGGGACCTTATTTAGTGATTTCAAAGCCGGACGTGGTTATAATTACCGGATTCAGTTCATGATTTGATTTTCCGCAATTCACTGTTACCTCTGATGTCTAAGGTATTAATGCCAGCAGACTGCTGCAGGTAAGTACAGACGCAGGTTACTGTTGAATAGGAAGGGTCCTAATTGAGTGAAGTGACCCAGAAGTGTCTGCAGCTGTAATAAGAATCCACTAAATACTAAGAGAATGTGCTTCTGTGTTTATTTATGTCATTTAGCAGAAGATACACTGAAGTAGCCTTTGTGAAAGTAGGCCCAACATTATTAAGGAGTCTTTTGTAAGCTCAGTCTGATTCTCTCAGTCCTTAAAAGTTCTCCTTCAGATATTTCATTGACCTCATGATGTTTTCCCCAACCTCAGTTTTCCACTGAGGTTGGGGAAAACTGATTTTTTTTTGGGGGGGGGGGACTATTCACAGCCACTCTGCATACGAACCTCCATTTCTATGTTTCAGGGCAAGGCACACTTCAATGATCTGCACACCGAGCTCATAGTAGAAGTCACCGACTCCGAGCATCTCAGACCAAAACCCTTTACCAGCTGTGGAAAACAAAAAATAAGAAGAGCACAGAAAAGGTTAACATCAATTGGATAAGCAGAAGAAAACAGATGGATGCAAGAATGGCACTCTCAGGCACAGCCTGAAAATTTTCTATGCCCCCCCCCCAAACTTAAATTCCAGATGTGATCATGTGAAGGTTGATTGTTCACTAACAGCTTTTCTTTACAACCAGCCAGCCACCGCTCCAGTGTTTTTTCACTGCAGGTTGTTATATGAAAATTTTGACTTACTAACTCAAACGTGAGAAAATAACCTGAAACTTAGAAAATTTTAAATTTTGAGATAATAACCCGAAATTTTGACTTATGGACGCCAAAAAATGTTTTTTCTCAGTGGCAGAAACAGGCTGTGAGTGGAGTGTGCAGTGATTGTCCACAAAGTGAAACAAACATGAAGCATACATGTTTACTAATAACTTTGTTCTCATACAGCATGAATTTTTTTCCAACTTAAACTTGTAAAGAGAAGCGATTTGGTTCTATGTAGAAAAAGAACAAAATTTTCCAAGTTTTGTATCATGAACTTCACTTTTTTTTCATGCAAATTTAAGTTCTGACCTTATTCTCTGAATGGGTCCCCTCCCAGTCCCTTTTTTAAAAAATGCCACTAATATGCCAAAAAGCAAATGGCTCCTGGCTTAGTTTATTTTTTGCTGACTATATTCCAAATATTTCTCACATGCAAGCGGGTCAACGCCGATGGTAGCGCACATTTCCTGAAACTGGACCCTGAACTGTGGGTTCTTGCGGATCTCTTGTTTATGTTTGCTGGCAAACTCTTCCAGGTGGGTCTTGAAGGTTTCCAGCTGCTTGGACATCTAGCAAAAAAAAAGAAAAAGAAAAGTTCAATAAAGATGCATTCAGCTGCTTCAAAACCTTATTAGATCTGAGAAAGGGTGCTTGCAGTACATCACTGAAAAAAATAATATTAATTAAAATAATAATCATTTAAAGTTAAAGTTAAAATAATAATAATTTTAACCCGAGTGCAGTGTGAAAACCACAGAAAACAAGGAGCAGATTTTAAAACTGGGGCTTCAGATGGGACTTACTTTCATCATTTATTGATACTGCTAGTAATGTTGATATTTAAAATATCTTTTAGTCTGTGAAACATTAAAAAAATAATTTAACACGAGGTCACAGAATCTAAATTAACTACTTATACCATCTGAATTTAATGAAACAAAAATCCAGAAACAAAAATATTCAATTAAAAAAGACATATGGCAAAGAAAAAAGCAAAACTTTTCATTGGAAAGAATATAAGCTATTTATATTATTATTATACATGTTTTGATTAATCAGTAAGTAAAAGGAGACATTCTAGAAAATATTAAGTACATTTATTGCTATTTGCAGCCACCAATTTGCATTCAAGGATTGTGTCAGTTATTCAGTAAGACAACAGTAAACACACTAAATTTAACACAATAGTGAAAACGAATAATCACACAATTTATGGTTTATCTGCAGATAATGGCTTCAGTTCGCGGACAAAACTCACAGAAACTCACCTGCACTATCTGATCCTCAGCCAGAACAGTTCCTCTTTCTTTGTATTTGGCCTAAACAAACAAAAAAATACAAGTGAGATAAGAAAAATGTTGCTCCAGTTTCTACACCCATCCTTGGCAGGCGGTTTTAATGTGTGTAAAAAAGGGTTAACTGCTTAGCGGGTACATTTAAATAAAGGTCGACGTTATTTAGATATCTTTGCCCACATTTACCTGCAGATTACAAACTCATTCCTGGTATCATCATTACTGAATGATGAAACGGCAGTAAATGGCTTGTGCAGGTGTCTCGTGCTAAAATTAAACCACGGCAATAAAAAAAAAATATGTGTGGCTCATGTTGGCTTATTAATACCTCCTGACAGCTGTAATAAAGATAACACACATATTGCTAATGTGAGGCTATAACTCCTCCCGAATCACCGCTTTGAGAGCCGCGGTGCAGCGTTACCTCAGCCAGCTTCTTTTTGGCGATCGCCCCGGCGCCGACACCTCTCCGCATTATGGTGATGTCTGTCCCAAGCTGTAAGAGGAAGGTTAAAACTCGAAACTACGAGGTTATCGCACAAAAAATTACACTTCTGCACAATTTTAAGGCGAAAATCTTGAGCTAAACTAAGCTAATCCGACTTCTTTAACACATTCTCGCTCACAAATTCTTCCTAATTTCACCCCAGCGAACAAATTTAACTGTTACATCACCGATCTGCAGCTCCTGTAAAATTGTTTAAGGGCTGAAAAGTGAAGTTTTCTGTATTTTTCTGGGATGTTTCGTGCTAAATGACTGCAACTGCTTCCATTTTGTTTACAAGGAAGTAAACAGCTGAACAGTGTGCCGAACACTGCCCCCTAGTGTTGGGGAGGATACAGCAGCTTGTTGCTGTTAATAACGGGGATTTATGGAACTGAAATAGTATGAACCTAAAAACGTTTAAAGTTACAATATTATGCATATATTATAAAAGAAAAACTATCCTCATCAGCAAATAATAATTGATTCTTTGCATCATGAGATCGCATTATATTATATTAAAAAAAATAACTTCATTTTTTAGAAATTCTTATAGATTAAGACTTTCTTATAAATTAAGAATTTCTGGCTGTTACAGCAGACAAAACCTTAAAAATAGCATTAGAAAAATTAAAGGAGCAGCTAGATAGATATATATCTGAACAATATAAAACACAAAATTAAGAAGGAGCTTAATTAAATTCAAAAATAATTGTAAAAAATAAAATAAGGAGCCTAAATAAGTAAAACTCTAAATGCAATACAATATAATGTTATGTAGAAAGAATACACTGTACAGATTATCAGCTTTATTTCAAGTTCACACACAGATATTTATTTTCAATGACGTGAACATAGAAAATAAAATACATGACATAAAAGCGGAATAAATAAAATGAATTGAATAGAGTGGGGAAAAAAACAAGCAGCAAGTGTCAGGTCACAGGTTTTGCAGTGTAAAGAGTTACTGCATGATATTAGTTGTGTGTTGATTGATTTACGACTGCAATTATTTCCAAACAGAGCAACAGTTTTCAGAGTGTTATAGTTATAGTATCTCCAGCATTTCAGGTTCAAAGACTCTGAGAAGTAAAATTCAGTGATTTTTAGATAATCACTTTATTTATTTATTTATGTGAAGACTGCGTTACACGGCTAGAGGCTTTGCGAGGGACAAATATTCACTAAACACACAGTTTCACACCAGTAGACCTACAGATTGTCCATCACAGAGTCAAAGATGAAGAAAAGTTGAGATGATGTCTCCACAGTGCCACTGCATCCTGCTGGATACTGACAAACTGAGAACAGTGTGACAAATTGTTGATATTAAACACAGCAAAGTAAATTGATTTTAGATTTCTTTTGTAATTAATTCATTGTTCAGTCACAAAATAAAGACAAAAAGCAGCTTTAAATGTTTTCAGTGTCTCTGGGACATTGAGCCTTATTTATTATATTTAAATTAGCTCATTTCTAACCAGATGTTCAGATTTTCTGTGCCACATACTTTTGAAAAGGTTCCAGGAAGTGCCTCTGCACGTGGATAACTTTAAGCACACCTAAATGTTTCTCCTCTGCTTCTCCTGCAGGCTGAGCTTCAGCAAGTCGTTGTACTGATGTTCCTCTAAATCCTCCCCAGCATCAGCCGGCCTGAGAGAACAGAAAATACCCTTTAATCAAATAAATCTGTTGTTTTGCTCTGCTTTTAATCTGGTGCGTTGTCCACTGAGTCACCTGATTTTCTTCTCCCTTTGGCTGAGCAGGAACTTGACAAAGTTTTTCTGCACCATTGAATCCATGATTTTGCTGAATTCGCTGGCGATGGTGGACTCAGCGTACCTCTTCCTCAGATCCTGCTCATCTTCGCTGAGAGGCAACAGAGACACAAATATAAAAATCACATTATTTCTTCCACCCTCTTAGTCCCTCTGCTCACACTGAATACATGTAGCTGTCAGGTCCTGTCATATCATAAAGACCTAATAGTACCTTATTATTAGTGTTGTGTGATACTGCAAGTTTTGGTACCAAGTAAATACAGGGTCAGTATTGCTGATAGCAGTACTGATACTTTTAACCTATAAAGGCAGCTTATTTAGGGGACAGCAGTGTGTCATCACTTATGAAATAAATCATCGTTAATTTAAGTTTAATTTGAAAGACCGCTATGATTTTTACTTTCCCCAATAATTTTATTTATAAGGCAAATAATAATTGCCTTATAAATAAAACAGAACGTGATTAGAGTGGTAATAAATCATTGTTTTGTATATATATTTTTGGTTATTTGTTTAACCTTTTGGTTGATAAAGTTGAAGAAAGTGGTAAAAAAAATTCCAGATGTGTAATTCTGTCTAACGAGGAGTCAAATCCTCAGATCCAAGAAGCAGGAGATTTTCCTTTGGCACATTTGCTTAACAAGCGGCTCAAATAATCATAAAAATTGTAGTTTTAACCAATTACCCATTTAAGTTGTCCACATCAGCCACATTATTACAGTGTACTGTATTATAGCAGCAGAATATGGTCCCTGATAGCGTCCTTATCATATGGTTGTTGGGTTTTCCCCGTTTTTCTTGTATTATTGCGAGGTATTTACCTTACAATATAAAGCACCTTGAGTAAACTGTTCTTGTGATTTGGCGCTATATAAATAAAACTGAACTGTGTATTTAGGGAGTCACGTTATTATAAATTATGTCAGCTTACTGGGGAAAATAGTCAGATAAGTGCACAGAGAAAAGTTTGTAAGTTTATTTAAATAATTATGTTAAATTCAAGATCATTATGCAGATAAAGGGACTTCCTGCTGCACTGAGGCATGGTTTCCAATCTTTTGTGATTGAAGTACCCCCCACAGTAACCCATATCTACCCCACACTGTCATGTTCAAACTGTATTCATTAAAATTTTTAACCCACAAGTCGATTAAAAGTATAAATTCCAATTTAAGGTGCTTCTTATCAGAATATTTTCGAACATTTAAGGTTCTTCTTCACAGCTGTCACCTGCCATGCATTATATTGTTATAAATTATCACCCACTATAAGCTTTTACATGTATTTTCGTCCCCAAACACAAATATATATGAATATTTTTTACACAATCATATTTTTTTGGCTTTTATTAATCCCAACTTTTATATTTTAAGTTAAGCAAAATATGAGTTTTGCTGTATGTGAGCCTCACTGTTCTTCTACAGTCTACAGTTCACCCCAAAATATAAGTTCTAAACATTCAATATTATAAACTTCTCTAATATTAAATATATAAAATACCTGCAAGTAAAAAGTTGATGATCACTGTAATTTTGAGCAGCTTTGTTTTATAAATGTTGCCGTTAAATCCGATTATGACTCCGTATGTTCAGAGGAAACAAGCATGTAGAGCATATTGTGAGACTTACCCCATCTCTCCTGGTTTTGCATGCAGGGCTCCCAGCAGGGAGATGACCAGGAGTTCGAACAACAAAGCCTTCATGATGACCTGCAAGCAACAACAGAGAATGTTAAAAAAAAATAATAAAAAAAAAGGTCCACACTTAGTTCAACAACTTGAAGCAACCTGGAGGAAAAGTGAGCATATTCTGCAGCTCAAACTAAGTGTATGAACAGTTACATGAAATCCATTCAAGTATATTTTCTTACCTTTGAATAAAACGTCTTTTAAAAAGGCAGAGGAGAAAAATTCAGGAGAAATTTGTAGACTGCTTACTACATTGTGTTGCCTTCAGAAAATGGGCTTTTATATAGTTTCCACTGAGATAATATGAGCCATAGCCACAAAAACTGTTTAGTTCCACCACATTAAGTCATTAATGAAACACATACACACACAGGTGACTACTGATAAAGAGTGATGTAATAAACTTTAAATGGGAACTCATTGTAATTTTCTAAAGACTTAGCAACCAACAGAAAATGCATGGACCATTAAACTAATGAAAAAGTGACAATGTGAAAATTAAAGCTTGTTGAAAATACGCTGAAGATGTTTGACTGACGCTTATCGTAAAATGAGAAATTTTTGGTCTATGACACTTTCTCCAATTAATGACACCTACTGGTCCTCTCACAAAAAACAGCTTAGCCTCAACTACTACGACCCTTACACAGTGACACTGAAATTAGAGCTCAAAGAAGACCCGTTACACTATCATATATAGGGTGGATGCTTTCAAATATTGAGATGGTTAATCCAATGTCATTTAAAAGTTATTTATATAACTCCAAATCACAAGAACAATTGCCTCAAGGCGCTTTATTTTGTAAGGTAAAGATGCTACAATAATACAGAGAAAACAGAAAAAAACACAAAAATCTGACAATTTCCTGTGAGTGAGCGTTTTGGCAACAGTGGGAAAGAAAAACTCCTCTTTAACAGGAAGAAACTTTCAGCAGAACGAGGCTCTGGAAAGGGGCAGCCAACTAGTGCGACCGGTTAGGGGCAAGGGGAGGAAGACAGGGCAAAGAAATGCTGTGGAAGAGAGCCAGAGATTAAAAATAACTAATGTAGAGTGGTGTAAAAGCAGAATTGTGTAGGTAATCATGTGGGTCAAAAACTCAGGCTTCAGAGTACTCTGAAAGCTCTGTTTTAGACCGTTTTTCTACTCTTTGCTCTGTATGATGTCTGTTTGCAAAAAGCAGCCTATCTGCTGACCTGAATTTCTTGTTTATTATACATATTTGAAACTCGAAGTAATAACCAATGTCTGTTAGAAACATCTTTGAAAAATGTTGTTCGACTGTAATCTATATTCATTTTGTAATTTACATTTAAAATGAGATATTATTTATTTATTTATTTTAAAACAAAAGATAATTCTCATGTAAGTCCTTTAAGAACATATTATTTTTGCCAGCTTAAATTTGAAAACTAGACGTCCAACCGCAGACTCGCCCTTTAATACGTTGACCTCTTACGTGACGCGTACCACTAGAACACGCCCCTTTAGTCGTTGTTTCCGGTTGCTTCACTCGGTTGCATTTTTTAAATATCCAGGGGGACGTTTCAGGCATTTCTAAAGTAGTTACTCTTTGACTAAACGCACTTCCAAAGAAGGACTGAGCGTTTATAAAGACTTACTTAAAATGTTTAACAATGGTGTCGAAATGTCGCCATTTCATTGTCTAATGTTGGGTTAATGCATGTAAAGCGTCGTTGTGCTTTCTCGCGCCCCCTACTGGTGCCCTTTCGGTGGAAACCTCCAAAACATAAGAAATGGCCATCCAACAAATTACGCATGCGCAGTACTCAGCGCTTTAAAACAAGTCTTGAGGAGGGAACGTGAAGACAGTTGCAGGTGGACTTGAGTAATTGTCGGCGTTAGCTGAAAACGCATAAAAGCGTGTTGGTAAAAATAAAAACAGGTACGTGTGAATTATGAATATCACAATGCGCACGTTACACCCGGCCCGCTGCGGGCGCGCGGTTTGTCCGTTTAACTAACCGGCTAGCTTTAGCCACCTAGCTAGCTGTTATTGTTTTTTCGTGATTCCGCGAGAACCAAAATGGAGGAGATGGCTGATGCCAGTGTCCTACACAGCCACTCCCGAGTCCTTGTTTGAAGCTGCACACTGAAATGTCGACCCAGGCGCGTTATGTATGGGTCAAATTCCTGTCAAACGAACGAGTTTGTTACCAAATCAGGGTGTCTCTGTCTGCACTGCTGTGCTACTATAGCTTAGCTTCAGTTTTCAAACCCGGCGAGCAATTTTTTTCGTAAAATGTGCCCCCAAATCATACACAGTTTAACCGTGTAATCCTCTTTGATTTGTCCAAGCGTTACATGCTCGTGTATGTGTTTCACCCCAAGCTTAAAGACTGTATTCTATGAAATAAACACAGGAGGAACCAGACGGATTGTCTTTTGTTTTTGCAGGACAGTAGCTTCGAGTTCAGATGTGAAGTTGCTGCTGGTTGAATCTCAGGATGAAAAGTCGTCGTTGTGTTCGCCATGACTCTAAGGTCCACTCTGTATCCAAACACGCGATTCAGGCAGCACGCTGACGCCGGGGTCGTCACCGTTAGCCCCGTGAGCCTCAAGAGGGAGTCCTGCGACTTTGTTATAGATGTTCAAGACGTGCAGAGGGGCGAGATCCCAACCAAATCAAAGGACTTAGACCAGAATTACATGACAAGCAAGGTTGCCCTCGCTGCCACTGTTGCAGAGGTAGTTCAAGGAGACACTAAACCTGTGGGGATATTGTCCCCTGTCAGATCAATGGGGGGTGAGGGAACCCCAGTGAAAGGTAAACCCCTCTCCATTGACAATATGGAAAACCCTCAGATGGCTGTGAACAATAACTCAAAGGATGCCGGTGCTGATGAAAGTGCGAAAGGGGTTGTACCTGGAGTGTTTGGCACCGCATCCATTGAACTCTCGTCTGAGGGTAAGTGGAGGAATATCAGGAAGACCCCTGCCAACCCTCACACACAAGCCAACTGCCTCCGACAGATTCTCCTCCTCCAGCTGGACCTCATTGAACAACAGCAACAACAGCTGCAGTCCAAGGACAAGGAGATAGATGAGCTCAAAGCAGACAAAGAGACAGTACGTTAAAGTTTTGGCCAGTCTTAATGTGTTTTCTGTCACTTTTTCCTTCTTTATGCCAGAAACGTTGCTTTTTTCCCCCACTCATGTCTTCCTCCTTTTGCAGCTACTTGCACGTATTGAGCGAATGGAGCGCCGCCTCCAGCTCACAAGGAAGGACCCGCCCCGTGATAAGCGCCTTTTCCAGCCCTTGGAGCCGTGGACCCCTGACAAAGAGGACATGTGGGATCTGGAACTCGAGAGTCAACAGCCCGACCCAGCCACGCCACTCCCTTTCAGTCGGGGTGGCAAAGGTCAAAAAAGGTACAATAAATGCCAGCAGCGGCAGCACAAGTGTTTGCTCTTGTTCCACATAATAAAGTAAAAAATGTTCTGTATTACTTGGTTTATTCAGACTTTGTCTGCCTTATTAAAGAAAAATTAGGTGACATTTTTCTGCATACAAAAGCCAAAAAGATTTTAACCTTCCTCCAAAAGAAAACCATCACTATTTATTTCTTAAATGTCTGGAAATAATGGGAAAATGGAATTGATATTGTTAGATAAGATGCCCCAGACTCATTACCTGAACTGCATGTGGACAAATTGTGTTTCCAAAGGCCAATTTCGACCCAGAAACTCCCCACTATTTGTCTATCTACCCCTAACCTTCCCTTTTATGTCTTTCACCCTTAGGAAATCTTGCTTTGGTGATACAAAACTGCAAAAATCTCGAGGTAAAAGTGCCAAGTTGAGCCCGCAGAAGCCTGAAATCGAGCCCGGCTCTCCTAATCAGCGGGAGCTACGCAGCAAGGAAACCCCAGAGAAGACTGTTCCCGCGAGGGCAGAAAGGGACGGTTTGCTCCCTTGCAAAGAGGAGGCTGAACTGAGCTGCCAGATGGAGGATCTCCCCTTCATGTCGACGACAGAGATGTATCTGTGTTGCTGGAACCAACCTCCTCTGTCCCCCCTGCGTGAGACTTCCCCGAAAAAGGAGGAAGAGGTGGCCAGTGAGTGGACTCCTCATGTAGTACATGATATGCTGATTGTTTGTAAGCCTAACCTATATCCCACCTTCAATCACTTTATCCTTCGAAATGTCCTGAACACACTATCTATGAATAAACTCTTCTCCCTGCTTCTGTTCACCTCCTAGTCCCATCTTGGAGGGAAAATATAATAGAGCCGCTGAATGAGGACTCCTCCTTTAACCCCCATGAGGTGAGAGAGACATCTGAAAGGAAACTTGTACCTCCTAAAATGATCTCACATCAGATCCAAATGACTTTTTAACTCACGATTCACTTGTGTTCCCCTCAAGCCTCTGGACGACGGCGTGTTTTTGAAACGTCACTCAAAGCTCGAGTTGGACGAGAAGAGGAGGAAAAGGTACTGATCGCTGAAACTGGGTTTAAACTGAGCCCCAGGTTTAAATATTAGAGACCAGAGTATCAATAAACCTCATCGAGGTCCGTTCTGCTCTCATTGTCGAAGAATACCAAAGTAGCATTTTAAAACATGAAAGCCGAAGGTGTGAAATTAGCAATCAGCAATGTGGAGCTTTTAATGCTTATATAAACTGAGTTATCACTTTAAATAATGACCATCTGCATACCAAAATAGTGATCTTTGTTTTGTTTATTTTTTTGAATTGAGCAGCCCCACTACCACCCGTCTCTCACTCCTTTTTACTTTTCCCTTCATGTAAATGAATCCTGCGGGTTTCTAGATGGGATATCCAGCGAATCAGAGAGCAACGCATGTTCCAGCGTCTGCAGCAGCGCATGAACAGGAAGAAAGTCGTCCAGGAGACCGAGCCGGAGCTGTCGTCCTTCTATCCCGACACCGAAGATGGTACATCTGCATTATTCAGTATCAGAGCACTGTAATTCGGGAGATTTTAATTCCTAATCTTAATTCTTAATTCTCTTCCAGTTGAAAGTATAGTGATCACTCCCTTCTTGCCTGTGGTTGCATTTGGTCGACCTCTGCCTAAACTCTCACAACAGTAAGTTGGAGCTGTTTTGTTTTGGGCTTTTCCTTATTTCATAGTACTGTTAATAATAATAATAATAATAATAATGATGGTGTATTCTCTTTAAATATGGCCAAAGTTTTGCATAATAAGCTCAGCATATGTACAAGTGCTGTCTGTGAGGCTAAAGCTCAGGCACTACTGTGTGATGTCACTAGGACCATATATCCTAAAATGGTTGTGTGTGAGCACAGCAGCCCGGCTCACCTGCTGTTCAACCCGCCTGTTTGGCTCACGTGGTAACAGAAATTTGTTTCTAGATGAACAAACATCATAGCTAAAATCTTTGTGTAGTCTGAGTTTCATTTAAGACAAAACATCAAATGAAGTGAAGGCCATTTTCACAGTCCGCCTCTTCCCCGTCTGTATTTCTTCTGTAATTTATTGCTGGCCTGTACTCATTTAAAGTCGGGATAAAATGATTTAGATGGAACCTAATGTAGTCCATATTTTTTATTCTTGGACTCTATTACAGTAGCTTTGATGATTAGCAGTTAATTATACTTATTTATCTTATACTGGGGCTTGGTGCAGCCCGTCAGTTTGAAACAAGCTCCCTTTGAACCAGGAGTTAAATAATTATTCAAAACAAACAAACTTTAAATAAATAAATTCTGGAAACATTCACCCAAGTGTGCCATGGCCAATATTTTAATAAAACTGCTAAAGGACACCACTTACCCCAATCCACTGAAAAATGAACAGACACCAGAACATTTAATATTATTATTCAGTGATGATATGTCGATAAGGCCATTATTAGTTGTTTTATGTGCAACTTCACTCACACGTCTGATTTCATGTTTTAGTTTCTAAAAAATCCTGCAGTTTTACCACTATGTTGTCTGGCCTTGGTAAACAAAAGGTTTGAAGTTTTGGCATACGCCGATGCTTTTATGAGAACTTTAAGCTGTTTTTAATATTAGCATCTATCATTGTAACTGTGTGTGTAGCATATATGTAATATAAAATAAGACAAAGCAGCAGGAGCGTTCCAGTTATTTTCACTCATCTTTACTCTTGAACCAAGGGTTGACTGTTTGTCGTTTTCTCTCCAGGAACTTTGAGCTGCCTTGGCTGGACGACCGCAGCCGGTGCCGCATCGAGGTGCCCAAGAAACACACGCCTCACCGGACCTGCAGGAAGTGAAGCCCTTAAAAGAACAGCAGCAGTGGTGGGAGATGATGATGATGATGATGCTGTTTCACACCCAGATTAAAAAAACAACAAAAATTTGCGTGTGCGGCAGGGAGTCGCATCACTAGTCGCTGTGTGTAACTGTCACTGTTGCTTTTGCTCTCCAGAGTTTTGGAAAAGGATGGGCGATAGCTGCAGGGCAGGGTGTCATTGATGTTTTTGGTCTCTTAAAAGGGAGGCTGAGACCTCCAGTTTAGAAGATTACAGCCCTCAAGTCAGCAGCTGTTCATAATTACACATTTACCAAGAGTTACATGCATGTCCTGATGCTTTTCTGGTGGATCTGCACCGCAGACTTTATCAAACAGATGTGGTGTTTGTGTTTTATGGCGACGAACTGAGGGGCTCTAATCTTTGTGCATACGTGTAGAGGGAAGCCACTTTGACTGAAAACCAAGCTTCGCGAGCAATGAGGCCGCATCCTTTTCGCTCTGGGTCGTGTCACCGCGCCTGTTCTCCCCGCATCAGTATCGTGCTGTGTATTGCCTATATCGTTCACACACGACCGCATTTTATCGATGTTAGGTGTGATTATTGGGAGTTTTGAGCCAGCATGATTTCATATATATGCATAAATATATATATATAAAAGAATCGAGCCAATCCAGTAAGTTGAAACAAGTAAACAATCAGATGATTGGGTTTGAGAACAAAGGCACGGGAAATTATTCGGGTGGTAAACTTGGCGTCGAATCCAGTGATCTGTCTTTTTTTTTTTTTTTTTT
>VOQK01000324.1:88591-104017 GCA_015052645.1 Benitochromis conjunctus | reverse complement strand
AACAGTGGCTTTTCTATTCATAGTGCCGAGTAACTCAACTAGTAAACCCTTTCAAGTCTCAGTATTTCTTGGTTTTCTCTTCTTTGAAATATATTAAGTTAAAAAAGTTTCAGATTGAATTTATGCAAAGACTTGCATGAGAAAAAAAGACTGAGCCTGATTACACTCGAAAGCATTCATGGTACGAGATGGCAGTTATAAAATCAGTGCTGCATAAAAACAACTAATGCACATAAATGAAAATCAAACAGAAAGATCCACTGAACATTAACCAGGTAAAAATAAAACACCTGGAAATTTCTGGCCATGACGGATTTCCTGTCATCCTCAATCTGTCTGAACTTGGTTCTCAGACCCTTCATCTGGTTTTCCATCTTCATGACGTATTGGAAATCCCTCTGAGTTCGCAGGTTCAGCACCTCAATGGACTGAGACATGTTCTGCACCTGGAATAAAAGAAGCCACGTTAAAATAAACTGAAACGGGGGTTCCCAGGCACAAACTGAGATGCTAGCTACAGTCCATTATATGGTTGTAAAGTAAGTATATGACATCTTCTGCTCTTGCCTTCTTTCCTGCCAGCGCAGCTAATTGACAGGCACTTTGATGGGTTTCCCCGGTGAGCCTGTGTGTGCCTGAAATTTGTAATGGGCTATTGTTGAAAAGAGAAAAAAAAAATGAAAAGGCCTGGCAGCACCCCACTTTAGTTAAATTTCACAATAAAATACCTCGTATCGGGACATGAAAGAAAAATAAAGCTTGTAGAGACTTGTTATGCCTTTATTCCTATCCTTTACAAAACAGTGTGTGTGTGCAGGTGCGTGCTGCCCAGGGTGGTAAAATCGTGTGTTTACCTTCTCTAGTAGCTGACGGAGTTGTCTGCTCTTGGCATCTCTAGAGCACAGGCTTTGTTCTGGTGCCACCACTGTGCAGATGCAGCGTCCATCAGCATCCTGGGCTGAGCTGTACACCTGCCAGCCCTCCTTTGGGCCAATAGTCTGTAAGAACCAACACATATATGTAGATGCTAATGATGGATAATATATTACATACACTCTAGTATATATATGGATTATGTATAAACTCACAAGCAAAAGCAGACAATTGATTTTTTACTAAGCTCTGACATCCTTCACTTGTTGTAACTACCCATGTCCCATGCAGTATATGATAACCACGGGAACAGAAACAAACACATTTATGGTCTATTTCACTGGCTGCTTTTTCATTTACTAGCCAGTCACACTCTCACAACCAGAGCTCTGCTTTGTGCTAAGCACGTCTTTGGACTGTGGGATAAAACTGAGGCTCCTGGAGAAAAGTCAGTAAGGCGCTGGTGTTAACTTTTCCACATCCAATCCAACCCAGGTAAAAGCATTATTCTTATATGGAAGTCTAAGGCTTTAAGGTTAAGCTTATAAGTACATTGTATAAATTAGTGTAATTTTGTTTTGTTAGATATTTATGGAAACAAAATTGTTATAATTACATGTTTCAGTTATGGCCAAAATTACGTTTTCTGAGGTGATAACGAACCTTGACCAGTAAAATCTTATAAGTTTATCTCTGAATACAAGTGAATGTTTGTGCTATTACCTCCAGGTATTTTTGAGAATGTCTTTATTGTAACAGGTCCAGTGATTTTCATGAATGTGAGGTCATAGCAATGTTGACGTGCAACAGATACCAATGAATCTAGTCCTTTCTTACTTAAGAATAAGTCAACGTTTTGGAGGGAAATTCTTAAAACCTGATCATTTTAAATTTTGAAAACATTTTTCAAAACCTCTGACCTTGAGGTCAAGGTCACTGAGATCAGAACTAGCTCGAGATTTCTATTAGATGCACCTCTGGTATTAATTTCAAACTCCTGCATCGCCTCGTTTTCGAGTTCTTACATTTACAAACGTAGGTGTCCACGCTGCCTGCCTGCCTCACAGGGTGATAAGATCAGGCTTTCATGACTGCGGAGTAAAAAAGTGGAAAAACTAGTGGAAATGTATTAAATAGTGCAACAAAAAAAAGTTAATTTTTTTTTTTAAATGGAGTGTTTATTGAACCATCTGATAAATTTGTTTAAAAAACTAATTACATTTTAATTTCCATATATGACTTAATTTGTATTGTATTTGTTACATTTTTTGTAAAAATGCTTAAAATTGTGTTGGAAGTTTATGTTTTTTAGAGGGAAAAAAGTCACATGGATTTACAAGTTTCAAAATGCTGGGTCGGTGACCCAGCATTTTGTGTTTATTGTTATTATTATTATGGTTTTGGTCCTTTTTGCCCCTCATGTTACTCTGTGCTCCCCCTGTTATGTGTCTAGTCACCCCTGCCGGTTTGTTCCCTCTGTTCCAGTGTAGTCAGGTCCCTGTGTAAAGCCTGTGTCTCTGAGTCCGTGTCTTTGCTTGTGTTTTGAGTTTCCTGTGTTATTGTGAAGGTCTGTGTCTTATGTCAGTGCATTCTGGTTGTGTCCTCCCTGTGTCGTCATGCTGATTGGATTCAGCTGTGTCTCCCTCCTGTGTGCAGTTCCCTCGTTTTCCCTTTGTGTATTTAATATGTGTGTTCTCTTGCACTCGTCACTGGTCCGTCTGTGTTACCTCCGTGTTTTTCTCTCTGCGTGTATGGGTTCGGGTTTTGTTTGTTAGGTTTCTTCCAGTTTAGGTTTTCTTAGTGCGGTCTTTGCAATCCTCGCTTTTGTTTGTGTTTTTTCATCTGTTGGAATAAAGGCTCGATTATATCACAGACTTTGTCTGCATCTTGGGTAGGTGATTAAGGGTTGTAATTCACATTTAGAGTCAGAACATTAAAAACCAGCCATGACCATAAATCATTTACAGAATGGGTCAGAAAGAGAGGTATCACGAGGTGAAAAAAGCTCATTATAATCAGCTGAGAAATCATCTGACGCGGGTTGGCGTTGAGATTAGCCATGTAGGGACTGTCATGCCAGGTCATGTCGTCCAGCTCAGCTCAAGAACTCATGACCTGGCTGAAGTGACGCTCAGCTTGATGAACGTTTATAGACATTGCTCCTACGCCTGTGCACACGTCAACATCAACATGTGGAGAAACTTAAACCCTTACAAGCCCGCTGTTATGGTTGCCATGATTGGATAAGGTAATTCAGGGATGTCAATGAACCTGTGTGGAGTACAATATTTTTCACCACATCTGTCAGAATAGTTTCTAACACATCAATTTCTCAGCAATCACTTTGGTCTCTACTTGTTTAATCTCTGCATGGATACATTTTTGGACACTATTCTCAGACTTTTAAGTAACTTTTTTACTGAACTGTTATGCTTAAACTATGGGAATATCTCAAAATAATGCATAATTTCTGATCAGAATCAAATACTCTTCAATAAAGTAACGCAACCGATCTAAAAGTCATCTGTAAAACTCTGAAAGCTTTGAACTGTGTGTAGCTTACATAGCTTCAAGCACCTTTTTTCAATTATTCAGAGGACTCAGGGCCATGCACTCTCTAGATGTAGAGATTTAGCTGACTCTTCAGTCAAACAAACAGACAGACGAGCCAGAAGATGCATTTGTAATGATATAAATATTTATGTGCTTGTAAACCTTCTCATTCACTGTAATCTGACATCTGAAGAAAAAGAAAATTGGAAGAGGAGGGATATGAATAGACAGAAGAGTTGAAGAGGGGGTTATGTAGGTAAACAACAGCTGAAAAAAAGGGAAAGAAAACAGAACAATGCTGACAAAGAAGTACTTTGTACAGTAAGCACAAAGTGCTGAGATGAGGAATAAACAGGTAGGCAGCCAAAATGTACTGAGGGAAAATTGACAAAAAGTTGAAAAAGCAAAAGCATAAAAAAAAAAATAGGGCAGTGCAATCCATCTCACTGATGCATACCTATTGATCGCTAAATATTGATTGATTAAAAGCTGCCTACTAATGCAAGACAGCACAGATATAAAGAAGTGTAACAAGTTTTTTACAGTCCAACTTGATGTACATCTCTCATCCTGTGGAGCTACCGCCGTATCATTAATAAGGGACCATGTTTTTAGCTTGTTAAGCACAGTGGCATTGTGTTTTACTTATGCTGCTGTGTTGCCGATGAGGCAAACACTAATTTTCCGATATATTCTGCCTCCAAAACACTAAATACAAGATCTTGCTCCAAGGCTACACGGGGTTTCACAGAGCTGCACACTAAAGCTCAGTCATTTATCATCCTTACAAAACAGCATCCAGCAGCCGAAAGCTCTGCCGGTCATCCAGCGAGGTATCGCTCCCGTCACAGGAATCATAGACATGAGCGCAGAATTGCACGAGTGGTCACATGCAGTATTTAACACACACACACAAACCCATAACCAGTTGCCAAAGACAGTTTGAGAACAACTGTTTCCTACAGTTGTTCTCATACTTGATCTCCCTATGTGTCTTTGCCAAGGTTTGACTCATGGATTTTTGAAAGGATGATTTACAGCAGTCATCAATAATTCTGGAGTGAGGTTGCCAACAGACACTATTGTGTGCCAGCTTTCAATATGTTTACAGTCAAAACCAGCAAGCAACCCCCGAGCTTGTCATTTCCCCATGATTTATAACAAAACTGACCAAAAACCCATGCATATGCTAACATAGGCAAAAATGATTTACTTACAATCACGAAATCACTCCATTTTGAATAAACCTATAAAAAACACTTTTTTTTTCTATGTGACTAAGATCGAGGATTTTCAATAATCTTTGAGCTTTTAAATAATATTTTTTTAATATGAAACTGTTTCTATAGCCACCTACTCTCTGAGTGACCTCACAACACCAAAGAAAATACTTAATATATAACAAATGTAGGTTCGTGTGATTTGAAAAAAAAAAAGAGCCTCTTTTAACATTTTATCATATGAATCACGTGCGTCTACTGGCAGGTTTAGACTGCTTACTAAAGGTCTTCTTCCCGGGAGATTTGGAAGTTTCTGCACTAAAAACACAACGTCATGGCATAATAGAAACACCTGACAACATAACACCGTGAAATGAAAGAACAAATTTGGAACTGCCTCTGCACCTTTACTGGACTCATTTAACAACTACCTGTCTCCAAGTCAGTTCAGTCCCAATATCAAAACTCGTAATATTTTAACTTTTATTACAAACGTGTTCATTCGACATAGATGTTAACAATGTTTGCTGGTCTTGATTTACTGACTCAAAGATTACACCGCGCCCAAGTAATGAATGATCAGCCCTTTGTTGCTTTTATTGCCGCCCACAAAATCAGTCTCACTTCTGGTCCTTTTTATTGTTGGACTTGTGTCAGGCTGCCTGAACGAACAGTGAATTTGCCCCTAAACCTTTTATGCCTTAGTGAATTCTAGAGTGACATTTACAGTAGTGGATCTGTCACCAAGCCAACAAGCAATAATCCGATGGCAGGGAAAGAATGGAGGCACCCTTCACATAATATGACATGCAATACCGATGTCATTTTGCCAGCTTCATGTTGATTGTTTTATCTGTTGTTTTCATGGTTTATTGACTAGTTCACTGTAACTGCTTGTTTATCACTTATATTGCTAACAATATTTATTTTTGCCTGGCGGTCCTGCACAGCTGCATATTCTGTTGTAAGAAATCTTGCTGCCCATGCAAAGGGCTGTGCAGTTGCAATAGTTTGATCATTTCAGCACAAAACATCTCACAATCTCATGGAAGAATGGTCGGATTTCTTAAAATGTATTGTAGATAATGCATCTTAGTTATTACTTTAATGATCCCCTGACTTTGTCTTACTTTGGGATTGACATTTGTGATTTTGGGAAAAACAAGGTTTTCAATAAAAGTCTGAACATATGCTGGTCGACAACCTTCTAATATCATTCTTTACACTTATAGTAATTGGTTAATGTATGCACAGAAAAAGCAGGTCGGCGTCACGTGCCTAAAATACCTCAGTACAATACACGGTGCTTTCCAAAAGCTCAACACAACCACCTAATTGCAAACAGTGATGATATAAACTAATGATGGTTAATAAATCTCAATTTACTTGTCGCAACTGAGTGAACTAATGTGTGTCTATTATATACAGAAGAGTGAGTGAGTAAACAAGGAGATGATTTAACACAAATCTCAAGTAACAACTCACATTAGTGCACAAATTTTCTTCTACACCGCCTGGGAAATTCACAAGAAATCACAATGAGAAAAAAGTGATAGCAACAGTTGCATGTTCTGGCCTGTTTGTTGCCTTGCACCACCAGTCTGTATGTTGAAGTGTGTAATTGTATTGTCCTTTCATGGTTTTGCTGTTTTATTTTTCATTTGGATTCTTGGTTAATATGCTGTATCTGAGTTTTGGGTTTCTGTTTGGTTCGCAGTTGTTGATTTTGTGTTTTGAATCGTTTTTGAATTTTGACTCTTGCTTTAGTTTGTCATTCTGATGATTTAGTGATTTTGAGTCTTAGTTCTTGTGAAATGAGCTCTGATGTTTGTTTGACTTCTTGTTGGTATTCGAGCCTTGTGAGTATCTCCCTATCTGAGTTTCCTCTGTCTTCATCTGTTTGTGTCTTCTGTGCGACACTGTTATCACTGTTATTTTTGGTTTATTTCCTGCTTGGTTTTGAAGGTTACGTTAGACTGGTTTTACGTGCTTCCCCTCTGTTTTGTCTTTATAACGTGCTCCCCATTCATTTTTGGCATTTGTGACTTCTTGCTTGAGTAATAGTTTGTTTATTCCTTTAATATTTAGTATTCTCTTGCATTTTGCTTTTGGATACCCTCTAAGGTTAAATGATTGCAAATAATTATTACATATCTTCAGTGGTCCTTATAGATTTCCCCAGCCCTTTAAAAAGAAACGTATCCCTGGGGCTTATTCTTTTCCTGGCCACTACAGTAATAAGCTAGCCAAATACACTGTTCTCATAGTGCTTTTCTACCCTACACAAAGCACTTTATACAACAACATACTTCATTGTCACCTGTTCGTGCAAGCACTTTTTTCAATGCCCAAGTACTTGTTTTCTAACATTCATACCCTGATACATATAACAGACAGCAGTAGGAGTTCAGTATTGTGCAAGGATCTAGGATGCAGACTGGAGCAGCCAGGGATTGAACCACCAACCTGTCAAAGAGTGAATGAGCTGCCGGCAAGGCTGCTTGGCGAGTGTTTCGCCAAAAGATTAGCGGGGTCAACATCCAGAGGCAGGCTGTGAGAGCAACACTCACCTTAGCACCGGCTTAAACCAGTTTCTGCATTGCCTGCCAAGGAAGAACACCCCTTGGAATCAGAAATTTCCTTTAAATAGAGAGCCGGTCCACACTTATCCCTAACCCCCTAACCTTAACCCCTGTAACTGACAGATCCACACACCTCCCTGTTTGACTTTATTGACTGCATTCCCCACCTCTGTCTATTCTCAATTTAGCCTTCAGTGTATATAGTCCTGTCCTAACTATACCATGAAAAGATGCCATACGTTCTGCCAGCTTCACACCTAACTGAACCTCCACCATGGCTACTACTCATTTACCTTTAATTGCTTCCTCATTAATTTGACAGATAGTGAGAGTGGATGAATAAGTTAATACAGGTAACACAGGTAAGACTGACCTAGTAAATGATGTCTGGGAGAGTTAGCTAGAGTCATTAGATTTGAATCACTTCCATTTATGATTGCATTTCTCTTCAGTCCTGATCTGGTCTCTGCACTCTTGCACTTTTCTTTTGCATTTGAAAATATTTTCCCCTTTCTTGGGTGTTGTGAAGAGTTTATCGGGATAAATTTGCACGTTGAATTCTGGACATTTTTTTTCCTCGCAAGCACTTCTATGAAGTCACAGCAGGTATAAGTTGATAGAAGATGCTGTAGCTCTTTTTTAAGTGCACCCTTGTGTGCAAAACTAGCTGGGCTCTAGCAGAGGAATGATTTTGTTCAGTGCTGAGTAGATCTGTATTAGCTGCTGCCAAGATTCTCAGCAAGTCTATATACCATAGCTGACTGTCGGCACTAAACGAACCCCCCTTCCCCTGCTGTGTATCCCTTTGGTCTCTTGATATAATTTCTTTAGCCATTTTCATGATGGCTTATTCCATTTGCTATGCTGTGGCGGTTTGAGTCTATGAGGAACCCCTCAGAGGAATAAACCAGGTGAGATGCTGGGGATGAAAAAATTAAAACCTCGTCAGTTACAGCAACTGAAATCAATGCGTTATAAATACAGCTTAGATTAATAGCAAGGTAACTGACTCCCTCAGCAGTATCAGTCAGAGCTGTGGAGAAGCCACAAATAGTCTGTTTCTAATAAGCTGTCATCACTTGTTTGTCACAGTAGTGTAAAATATGGAGTTATGACTATATGAGCTTCATTCTCAGATGGTAATGTCTCAAGTGGCACCTCCATCTCCACAGTGTGAAGTCTTGACAGAAGAAGGTGAGAGACTGGAAATGGCTTCACAGTCACACACCTTAACTTTACGAGTTGTCACTACAGCTCGTCTTTGCCCATTACATTGTCGAACATTTGAATTCAGTGAAGTCACGCCGAACATGCATGTTTGAAATGCTTCCCATCATCTTTGCATTTCCCGTCTTTAAACTCAGATTAAAACTGGCATTGTGTGACATTAAAAGACCTGTTAATATGTATAGAAACAAATCTAGCTGGCAGTGATGCCGGCAAAGCTAAATCTCATATCACAATAATGCTGCCGTTCTGCCTGCCACAAGACACAGACCTAAACAGATGCCATCTCTCCAGTCATCTATCAACCTGTCCAAACAAAAAGCCACCAGGGTATTGGAGGCAAGTGAAGTGGAATGCGGATGTCGGTGCTGTAACTGATGATCATACGGCTTAAATGACTTAACATTTTAACTCTAATGGCAGGGGAAGATGAACTTGCATGTGCATCCGGCTCTGTAAGCAGTCTAATGCAGACATCCATGACAGCGCTGACAAATGGTGACGCCCCTAAACACAGGAGAAACGGCAGCAATAAACCCCGAGACCAAAAAAAGGTTTCAGAAAGATAGTGACAAAGAGATGCTGCATACTGTGGAGCCAAAAAGGGAGGAAAAGAAGACGCAGCAAAAGCAAAAGCCATCTTTTCTCTCAGATGTGACTATAGTGAAAGGCATGCAGGGAGATTAATTTCCTAGAGGCGTGCTACCTTCTTGCCTTTTCTGACCCCAGCGAAGAGAAGATTGAATAGATAATTTTGCAGGCGCTCTGCACATTCTGCCCTAGACAGTCTCTGAATGAACCGCAGCATTATCTTGTTCACACCCCTGTGCTTCTTCTCCAGGGTGTGCTTCAATGAGTCTTCTGACTGAACAAGACGACATGTCAGTCATAGGCACCACGGAGGATGATAATGAAACAGTCATCAAACATTATCAGTGAAGAAAAGCCAGTGGACAGCTCCAGGCCACTGTGAATGGCACATGCATACACAAGCAGAATACTAAGCAGATCTCCCATGTAAAATTATCTTGTGGTACGCTGAGAAAAGCATGTGGATGCTGGGAGCCAAGACTGGAATCTTTGTTCTTTGTCAGGAGCATCCACATTCAACTGATTCATAAGAGCTAAATCTATGGAGCTTTTCGAAATGCCACTCACATCTGAAGCATTACTTTTACCCAACGAGGTCCGGAGACTGGATTTTTTTAAAGTAACGTGTAATAAATCTTGTAGATAAGTCTGCCACAAAAAGAATCCCCCTTTAATTGATGTCCAAATCAAATCTGTGTCATTACCAATTACATGGCTTGCCAGCTTCTAAGGGTAAAAATGAGAGCATGCTCATTAGTATTACATAAGAAGGCTGAATCTTTGAATTGACATTGCTGCCATATTGATGTTACAGAATCTGTAGATGGTCACGTTTTACGAATTGCAACAAAGACTGTTCATCTGATGATGTCTTGCTCTATAGGACCGTTTGAATTCTCTCCTCCTAATTATGCTGTACGGTGGTGTCAGTAGGATGGGCAGGATGCTGAAGCTATAACACAGATTCTTCAAATTTAGACCTGGGTGCTGTGCAGCCCCTGGGCCACATCTGGTCTTTTGATTGTCCATAACCAGATTGATTGTGGTCAATGGAAAATTTGGATTAAAATGTAAATAAGCAGTTTGTCCCATTTTAGTCAACAAACACTCTTCGAGAAACTCCCCATCAGAGTTTTATGGGAAATCAAAAAATGGTTATGTTGCTTTTATTTTGGAAGGCGAGAGCTCTACGTACAGTGCTTTAGAAATTTATTAGACCACCTGTCACAAAAACAATGAAACACAAATCTTTTAGAAATATGTGGCTGCACCAACATTGGAGCAGCCACACTGGATTTCAGTAAAAAGTCAGAAATTAATCAAGATTAATATTAATATTCAATCACTAAACCAAATTCATTCAGGAATGCAAGCAAATAACTGTAATTTTACATCTACATCAAAAATCATAACATGCTTTACTATTTTTCCTGCTTTTTTGTAAAAATGTAATTTGAAAGTTAATGGATAACATTTGTGAGAGTTGTGAGTTTGGTAACAATGATAGATGTCTGCTTACATTAAAAGAAATTGAACATGTAGAGCTTTTAAGGCCATACAGACCACTAACTACTCACTCAAAGAAGCCAGCGGTAACGCTGCGTGATTTTGCGGACAGCAGATTGTATGTTTAAGGATTTTACAATCTAATCTCCGTTACAAGACTTAAGACAGAGAAGCAGAATAACTTGAGCAATGATGCAGAGCAAAAAAAAAAAAGATCTGAACCTTTGCTAGCAAAACTGTAAAAGAAGCAAACACTTTTTCTTTTTTTTTTATCAAGCTTTGCACTTCAGGGATGGAGCAGTCAGTTTATCAAAGAGTATTTGGTGGACTCTGATGTGCTAATAGGAAAAAAAGAAGATTTTCTAAAGTATTTGCATCTCCAGGCAAAGCGTAAGAAGGTGGTCTGAAGAGCTTCAGCTTCAGCTAGGAAGAGCTAGCAGCAGTGCGATCAATGAAAGAGAATAGGCTTGAGCTGACATGGGAGAAACTAGTAGGTTTTACAGCTGGGGCTGTCTGAAGCAGACTTTTGAAGCAGATACAACAGAAGATAAAGGGACTGAAATGAACCCATAACTGAAATTGGTATTGTTTAATCGTATTATACACGAGGACGTGTCGTGTAAGTTCTAAAAATAAATTATGTTGTTGATGTTAACAAATTAACTTAATCAGGGCAAGAGAATCACAGATACTTAGTTGCACTATGAGATTGAACATAGGCTAGCACATGGCTGTCAGGTAGCTCAGGATGGGCAAAGGAATACAAAAAAAGAGTATAGGACCTCAGCTTTGTGAGAAGAAAATTATGGACACTGCTCTCAGATGCAGAATGAAAGGCAGATATTGTTCAGACAATGAACCTGACTTTTCAGTCCCCAAAAAGATTGGATTTTGCTCAATAACAAAGGAAAAGGAACAGAAAAACAGCAGATGAAGTAAATAAACTACAAGAAAAATAGCAATCACACACTGGATAAAAACTTTAGTTTTTGAGAATGTTGCTTGTGTTGAGATGTTTTTGTTTAATTCATATTTTTATTGCCTTATTGTAACATCTACTCTTACCAGTAGGTATTTATAAATAGATCAAATGAATACTGTGCAGAATTGAGTTCAGCTTATTGATGCAGCCCATCATAACACTCCCAGTTTCTCATGTGACCCCTTGGGAAAAGAAATGTCCGCCTCTGGTCTAAATCTTGATGTAAAAGCAAGAGAGCACAAAGTCTAAAAACTGCCTTTTACTCATGAATACCATCATATTAGTATGTTCAGTGCATTTCAGGCAGTTCTTTGAAGTTGTGTTGCAATTTATTTGCTCTAACTACTTTCCTTAAACTGAACTCCAACATTTCAGCTTCGGTTAACGAGTTACTTAAAATGTCTCTTAACAACTTTTTGGAAATATGCTTATATTTGTTAGTTCCAATAAAAGCAGTATATACGGACATGTACAGTACTGCAAGTATTTAGCAGTATGTAGCTTGGTAAATACTTTTTAAACTCTTTAAGGTTATCTGAGGCTACTGTGAAGGAAAGAATCGGTAAGATTGTCTCTTCTGAAAGTTTTATGTTTTTTGATTTTGAAGAAAAAAACATAAATACCTGATGGTTAAACTTCAGATTTTGGACTTGTACTGATCTATATTATACACAATTAATTCCAATGACTCTTTGCTTAACCTGAACCTTAAACAATCTTTGTCCTATAATAGCTTAACCTGTTAAGCTCTGTATATTGTCATATATTAAAAATGAGTACACTGCACTGTACTGAGATCTGCCATTAATATTGAAGATTTTCTGGAATTATATTATAAGAGCAAGCATGTAACACTGACAGTGTGCCTGTCTGCTGTAATGCACTCTACAACAGCTGTTATTGGTTACATACACAACATTAGTTGCAGACTGAAACAAACATGTTGAATCAGGCTTGGAATTTGACTGTTGGCGAGGTTATCTACAAGATGAATGTTAACTGACCAGTGTGAATTTCCATGTATCCTTTCCCAAAGGGTCTGTCATCAACCACACTGTCCACCTGGAAAAACCCACTAAGTACAGCGACATTAAGAAAGTTGTTGAGGCTGCTGCTGAGGAACCCATGAAGGGAATCCTCTGATACACAGAAGGTTGCATCCACAGACTTCAGCGGTGACCCTCACTTCTCCATCTTTGTTAATGCTGGAGCTGGCACTGCACTCAAACAACTACAGCAACTACAGAAACCCGGCGTGTGACCCATTCGTGCACATAGTCTCCAAGGAGTCAACTCCTGAGTCATCATTCTGGATGTTACAGTATCTGCATCAAACTCATATACCCGATGAATGGGAAATACCTTTTTTAAGGATTGTTACCTTTTCTGTTCAGTACTGAAGAATGTACGCAGTCATTGTTGTGTTGTTACTGATCTTGCGGCTCCTTTGCACTTTGAATAAATGACCCAAATTTGTGGTCTGTAATGTAGTGGTTTACACATTTACCTAAAAAGCAAAAGGTCCCCAACTGGATTCCAACATTAGCACCCGTTCAAGTTCCAATAATATAAAGAACAATTTCATGGCACATGTATTCCTCCTGCCTATGTACTGGGCAAAAAGTGTATTAAATAAACACTGACGGTAAAGCACATGATCTGGTTTATAATGATGCACATTTGAGGTTCATGAGTGTCAGCTGTGTTGTAACAGGCAACAGTCATATGAAAAGAAATATTAAGCCAAGTAAACCCCCTGACTTAAAAGCTAGTAGAACCCTGTTACACGTAACAGCAAAAACTAAAAGTGATTGTTTTTGTATGGCATTATCACCATTATTATTAATGTATCACCATTATCATTCCTCTCACATTGTGGAGGAATTTTGCTCCACTGTTTTTTTTAAGTTTAAGGGCATTTGTTTATACACAGCTCTCTCAAGGTCCCACCGTAGCATTTCAGTTTGGTTGAGGTCTGGACTTTGACTGGGTCATTGCAACACTTTGATTCTTCTCTTTTTCAGCCATTCTCTTGGAGATATGCTGCTGTGCTCGGGAACATTGTCCTGCTGCATTACCCACTCTGGATTACGCTTTAGGTGTCACACAGATGGTGTCATGGTGCGGCTGTGTGCAGGCAGAAAAAGACCCAAAAGCAGACTTCACGAAGGTGAAAATCTAAACTCAAAAAGCAGCTTTATTGCCGACTCAAGGGGAAAACGATAGAAAACTACACTGGGAAAATATAAACTAAATTCTCGAAGAGGCACACAGGGAAACACACAGCATGAGGGAGATCGCGACACGGGACTGAGGGAGACGCTGACATAAATAGGATAACGAGGAAGTGAGAACACATGGGGAACACAGCTGATACAAATTAACAAGACGCCACAGGGGAACTACACCAAACATGAAAACACGAGACTTTCACAATAAAACAGGAAACTGGAATATTACACAGGAGCGGGGGAAAGGCAGACGAGAAGGAGCGAGGGAACACGAGGGAGAGAGAGAGCAGATATGGCGGGCTGGGGAAACATGATGGAATAAAACAAGGAGGGGAAACAAGGCACAAGAACTCACACAACTACAGTATATAAACACAGACACACAGAGGGAGACACAGGGGGCAAAGAAACCAGGAGAAAACTAAACAGAACAACCTGGGTACTATAGAATAAACTTTAGACCAACAAGGTGGACTCAAACCATAACACAAAATGACAAACTCAAAACGCTGGGCCAAATGACCCAGGATCGTGACAGTTGGCCTCACATTTGACTCTAGAATACGTTGGTATTCTGGTATACAGAGGAGTTCATGGTTTATTCTCCAACTGCAATATGTCCAGATCCCCACACCACGGTGCTTGACAGCTGGTATGAGGTGGTGCACATTAAAATATCTCCACTTTGGTCTTGTCTGCCCAACGATGATGTTCCACATGTCTTTACAAATGTCTTGTGGTTTGTTTAGAGGCAACTTTTCAAACCTAAGCTGTGCTGCCATGTTCTTTTTGGAGACATGTCTACCTCTATCAAGAAGAATCCTATTATTGGCTCATTTTAAAAAGACATCTGGCAAACACCGCTTACAATATCTGCCAACAGTAAGTCAGAGAAAAGGTTTAGCAAACAATCAGCTGATGTGCACAGTAATCATGTGGTTAAAAAAAAAATTCATGCATTCTTGACTCTAATGACTATTTAAATTATTGATATCAGTCTAAAAAAGGTAACTTTGCTCCAATTTGTCAGCGTCTAAATCTGCTATTAGTAAGAAATCAGAAATTATTGTCCTTATCTGGTTCTGAATGCCTCTGAAAGTATAATATCCATTTTTCCACACCCAAAATGTCTTCCACTCTCTCATGTTCAGCCTCTCAGCTCTTATCCAGTAATATGCAGCTGATATACAGACCGCTTGGGTTGTAATTATAGTAATCAAAAGGGGAACAGGGAGAGGGCTGTAACTATGCCCCTGGTAGTTTCAACATCGTGTTTCAACTCCTGTAATTATGCTAAGACTTATTATTAACTAAGCTGCAGTCACTCAGAGGAGGGAAAAAAATAAAACAAGGAAATGTCACTTCAAAGAGTTGTAATCATCACCTATATAGAAAAAGATGGAAACTTTAAGCAACTCATAATTGCCCACATAATTGCGATCTCTTTGTAAGTATGTGGTTTTGAGTGAATCTGATGGCTAGTAGCCAGAAAAGGGCGAAACAACGGTGCAAAAGTAAATACTTCTTCAGAGCTTGTTTGTGGGTGTCTATTGCTGTCTGTACTTAGACACCATGCTGCTAAACAAAAGGATGAATTCAACTGCTACAAACACAAGGTCAACTGAATTCTTCCGTCAGCCTGCCACATACTTCTCAACAGA
>VOQK01000324.1:25692-37367 GCA_015052645.1 Benitochromis conjunctus | reverse complement strand
GTGGGGTAGGGAGAGGGGGGGGGGGGGGGGGGGGTTAAGCTCCCTTATGAATTCTTTGGTGAAGGTGTCATGTTTTTATTCTACAATTCTTCCCGCAGCTCTGCAGACATGTAAGAGAGAACTGCTCTATTATTTCTTTCTCCTTTTGGTAGTCGATAACTTGTCCATCCTTATTCCAAGGTGCAGGCATAAATCACTCACTCACCGCTCACTCATCCTTGTAAAATAAGCTGCGTGGTCCAGACCCCATATGTGTTTTTGATCTGTGACATTTCTACCAGTAATTACCACGATATCACTGCGGAAGGTTGCTTTGCTTCTGTGTGATTTAGGAGTTGATCATGAATGAGTGGAGGAGGTTTGCTGGGGGAGATCAAAGAATTTATTTCTCCACACATTACACTAAGGACACACAACGAAAACAAAGAGTCTGTGCTGACTGTTTTAAGCTCGTGCATGCATGCATCTCAGCATGTGTGTGCTCACTGGGTGCTGAAAAAACGGTGTGTGGATGCATGCTAATGTCTCCTGTGGTGAGTAATATAATCTGTATAAAGGTCCCGTCTAGTCTAAGATCATTAGCAGTGCTACTCATTATGTAGAATAGTAAATGTGCTCAATGAGGACCAGACTATTGGAGTGGGTCAGTCCATGCAATTAATGGAATCGTGATGGGAAGTGAATTACTCCCAATTAAAAGTCCATTGAATAAAATCCTGCAGAGACATGATAGCACCTTGGATTGATGAATAGCAGTCTATGCCATTTGCTCACGACAATGACCCCAATCTCTGCAGTAAATGCCCAACATGTCTAGCTTAAGAAGTTGATTACTAATAAACAGATAATTACAAAGAAATGAGGGCTCCCTGTGGGAAAGGTCCTACCTCGTTAGAATATTATCATAGTGCAGGAAAACATCATTAAAGTTCATGTGTACCTTTTTGTGTCAAAATGTTCATTTTTATTAAATGCTGCCAATAATTTCAGCCTGGCCCAAAGTATTTCCTTGGATGAATAACTCTCACCGATGAATAACATACAAAAGAAAAGTACGGCACTGATAATAATCTATTTTGCATTACACACACTGGCAGGCCTCGTTGGTTTTTGTGAATTCTTTGCGGGGGCTGAGGCTGGCACCGCACAGAGAAGCCAGGCCGTGATGAAAAAAGGATGTTGTCATTGAACGGCGGTGAGAGGTGCAATCGTTGGAGGGCAAAGCAAGTTCACTGGACGCGACATTCCAGATCCAATTAAAGAGCTTAAGCAATGGTGTAAATATGAATTTGTATGTGTCTACCATTTTTCCACCGTAGCTGGTGACATGAAGGTCACAGTGTAGTTAAAAAAGGTAAATGAGTGTTTCTGACTATGACATATGTCATCATTAGACACACCACTGCTGCTATTACAGGCAGACAGAATGGGAAAAAATAACTGAAAAGTTTTGAAATAATTCAAAGAGGATAAAATCTTTATTCTTATCCATTGACTTGATTATAGAGCTCTGTAGTCACCTTTTCCTGTTTATTTTTTGTGCTATACTAAATCACGTCTATTTGACTGAGACTGTTGTTGGAAAATGGCACAGTTAACAAGGTGTGTTATAATAAGTTATTAAAGACTTCAATACAGAAATCTTGTAGCTTTTTTGAATATTCTAAGACACATATGTAATGAATGAATAAAAAATATTAATATTATTATTAATAACCATTCCATCAGTGATCAGTGAATATCATCCAGTGTGACAGCTACAAGACAAAGAATTGCTATGCTTTGATGAGTTAAACAACGTCTAGTAGCAGTACAGTTAGAGTATCTGGCACTCCTTAAACCAAGCTGCAGAAATAGGATTGCAGGGTATTTGGTGACTATGTTAACTCCAATATGTGTGAGCTTTGCTAGAGTCTTTATGTATAGTACGCTACAGTAAACGATAATGAGGGTGGCTATTTTATTGCATGTCATAGAAACAATGAAATATTTACTGATTATTTAATATCAAGGCCTTGTATTTCTTACAGTTTGTATTCATAGTTATGGCACAAACCTGCAGACCAATTGGACCAGGAGGTCCAGGGAACCCTCTGGAGCCTTCATCTCCCTTCTGTCCAAACATGCCCTGTTGACCCCTGGGACCAGGCTCTCCATCACCTCCCTTATTAACAGCAAACAAAAGCAAACATGTGAATAATGCTGCTGTGACCTTCTGCTCAGGTTTAACGCCTCGACTGAATGCAACTTCTCGTTCTTCTTCAGTACTTACAGCAGGACCGGGAGCGCCTACAGGACCTTGGAGACCAGCTGGACCAGGAGGACCCTGAAACATACAGCGAAAAATGATGCCATCAAAATGCACATCCCCACAGAGTCTAAGAAAAATCAAAGCACCCGTGAATCACTTCCTGAGTTGAAGTCTAACACAACTATTTTTTATTTCGAAGAAGGACGGATGTAAATGCATATTCTGTATCGCCTACCTGTTCTCCCTTGTCGCCTTTGCTTCCTTTCTGACCTGGTTCTCCAACTTCTCCCTGGTAAAGAAAAACACACACAGTCAGTTTTTGAGCTAATGAAAAATGACTACAAAATCTGTGACTTGATAACCAAAACATGTCCCACACCCAACAATAAACAATAACAATAATAGTTATCAGTGAGTGCTGATATTCTTCTTCTCTGCATATTTGTAAATTCAAGCCCAAACACCAAATGTAGGATTTAAGATTTCTAAATGAGCACAATACTACATTCTGTTATTGCAAAATCATTGAAAACTTCAGCTTAACAAAAAATATACATTATCTATAACTGTAATGGTAAGACGATACACCCACACAGTCTGCATAAATGTGTACCTTTCTGATGGCCAAAAAGGTATGCATATGTATAATATTTGTACTTGATCTTAAGGTGTAATATCAGGAAACGGTCAGGTTAGGTTGAATATTGTTTTCATTCCCAGTTTCAATTAAAGATAAATTAGAGTATTTAATACACTTTAACAAGTTTCATTCTTTATCTAATTTTGTGTAATGGAAGAATGAAGTTCAAGAAGAAAATAAGTGCCTCCTGTCAAGGTGCAATTAAGTACTTTATTTCCCGAGAGTTTACTCTATGCATACACAAGTACAGAAATGTATTTTGTCGGTCTAAATTATTGCACTGCAAATCTCTGTGCAGGCATTTGTTTGGCAGCTTTTATAGAATGTCTGATCGTAACCCTAAAGGCCATAATAATTACAAGAAATGAATGATGCAACAGCATCTCCTGTAATTGTGCTTTCTGGTACATCTGTTTATGAAGATGGATAAGCAACAGTTAGAAGAAGAGAAATATATTTTTGTTGCAGATTAATATGAGAAAATGGTTGATTTACCCACATGTCCCACTTAGCGAACACAGGCAGAGGTAACAGGATGAAATTGGCAGTGCTGAATGTAGGTAACTGACCTTGTCACCATCCTCACCGGGTGGGCCTTGGGGTCCAGCAGGTCCAGGCAGACCTACAGGACCCTGGACACCATCACGACCAGCTGGACCTTGAGGCCCTTTTTCACCCTATAAGAACACAGAAATGTCTTTTAATTATATTCTGAAAATTGGTGATCAAAGAAAGGACGAGAGGAATGAAGCTCTAGGAGCAAAGTAATACTTACAGGTGCTCCCTTCTCTCCAGCGGGACCCGGGGGACCCTGAGGGCCAGGTCTACCAGATGGGCCAATTGGACCTCCTGGGCCAGCAGCACCTCTCTCACCAGGAGAACCCTGTAAGCACAAGCACAACATGGACAAGATTAATGAAAAACAAGGGCAGACAAATTTTTTTAAAGATTTCAGTTTTGTTGGCCTGTTTGCACTGAACAAACACTGAGGACAAACTGGAAACTGGCAAAGAAAGACCCCACTGTGTCTCTCTGTTAATGAATGTATCAATAGACACACAGCTACACACAAAAGCCTCTTTTTAAAAGGAAAAGTGTGAAAACATTAGCAGAAACACACTGCACCAGGTGGCTTTCACGTTGTAAAAGAGAGCAAAGCTCAGTGAAAGCGTTATCTCCTGTTAGGGAGCCGACGTCATGGTGGTTCTCCAAGCCCGGAGCAACTCTCACCTGCAGCTGTAAACGCATTATTAGATGAAACAGCCTTCTGTTGCATATACATTATAGTACTCAGTGTTCAGCTCCATCCATAAAACATGATTATGAATGACACTCAGCACTTTTTGTTTTATGTCATCGATGCAGTGAACATGCATGGACACTAATTTTGTTTACAGACACACAACAGAAACACTGAGAGTATAAAAGCCAAACAGATCATTTAGACTCTGTTTTTTATTGAACAAATGCTTTATGTAGAGACTGGGATGCATCTTCTTTTTTTTTCTTTTGAATGATAAATACATACAAACCATTGATATTTTTTTGGCTTACTGAGGCAGTTCTACACTAATCAAACTTAAAACACTGCAACGTTCAACATAACAATAACCCTAAATATGTAAATAAATAATAAATACCTAAATCTGGTTTATAGTCTATTTAGCCACTACTGTGTTAAGCAAGTGTCATGACGACACAATGGACATCAGGAGGATATGTTAGCGTGCAGTGTGGCATGATCAGCTCAAAAAGAACATACTGCAGTATAAACTTGGTACTTAATACTTCAAATATATAGTGTGGAACTATCTAGAATAATCAAAGCTAATAATACAAATGGCATGAAAAGCAACATAATACAGAGAGTATAAAAAGAGTTTATCTTTACATAGCGCTCAGGTAACACTGTACTTACAACAGGACCAGGTGGACCCTGGGGACCCTCTCCTCCCTTCAGACCAGCTGGGCCCTGAGGTAAAGAGGGAGCAAAAGACACGAATACTTTCACATAGCTGTTGAACTTTGTCTTTTAATTGCATTTAACCAATCCAATCTCTGCTACAGCTGAGAGCTGGGATTTCCATCCTGGTGAACACAAATCAAAGGCCAAAACTGCAGGGAAAGTGTAGTGGGATTCTCTTGCACATAGATGGCTGCAAATAAGTTGTAAGCACATGCGCTATCCATATGTGGGTGCATACAATTTTCTCCATCTTGTTCTGCATATGCAAGCTTGTAAATTCAGGTTTGCTCATGCAGGCGTGTGCATAATAGGCTAGACGCATGTGTGCTGTTTTATATATTTGTCAGTTCCCATCATGTGCATGTGCAGCTCCCCAGTGGGCCACAAAAGAACACATAGCAGTATGGGTAATGAGTTTTTGCTGGCTCTCGCTGTGTGCTGGAGTAAATTACAATGGCAGAAAACAATCAGTGGTGCTGCTGTCCTGCAGAGCCTGACTGACCTTGAGGATGGAGGAAGCACAACACTTCCTCTCCCTGCAGTATATCCATTCCCAGATAACCCAGGCTAATTGCCAACATTTCTCACATAATAATTTCTGAAGTAAATAATGCATATAGAAACAGCACATAACTTTGCTCTCCCACCAAGAAAAAATGTTTGAGTTAAACTTTTACAAATTAATCCCTAATCAGTAATTCCCAATTCTGTAATACAGGCCCGAGATCCATTGCAGCTGTTAAAACTGCGCCGTCGGTGGCAACGGAGCAATGCCGAGGCACGCCTGTTCATTTGTAAAGTGTCGCTTTGGATTTCCTCAGCATCGGATTGATCACTTGGTGTGAATTCCGGGGCCGGAGTCTGTAATGAAGTGACTCGCTCTAGATAGATGCTGGTTCATTTATTATGCAGCTATGTTCTGTCACTTTCTACTAGCAAACATGTGCAAAGGAAAACTGATGATGATGAATACATGCAGGTGAAACGGAGCACTTACCGGGGCACCGGGTAAACCTCTCTCTCCAGGGAAGCCACGAAGTCCGGGGGGGCCGTCTTTACCAGGCGATCCCTGTGGTCCAGGATCTCCCTATACAGGCAATAACGGATGTTTAACTGGACTTATATAATACAAAATGTTGCATTGGTTTTTAATTATGACTACAAATGTGTCATTTTAAACTTTCCTGTACCAAACATTTTTTTTTTTTTTTACATTTTCACACAAGACTGTTATAAAAGATGAATCAGCCGTCACTATTCACAAAGATTTTTATTCAGGGACTGTTGCTGAACAAAAAAAAGGTCACTTTCCATAGAAAAGTGTTTAATAGCTTGACTCTTCATATAGTATAAGTCTGAAAAGGTCTTCAATCTTTACTGCAGGAGCATGGCCTATTTTAATATGTTTGATATATAGAGAGAGATTTTTACACAAAACTACGTCATCCACATAACAACTGCTAACATAACGTTACTGCATAAGGACTGATGATGTTAGTATGTGTTTGGAGACGCAAAGCACATGAAAAGAAAATCATGGACTACAAAGAAAACCCTGAAATTGAGAAAATTGTGAAATGACCGAGTCACTTGATGATTCTCAGCCCTCTGGTGAAATATGCATTGTAGCCATTTATGTATTTAAAAAAGGACTATACCACAGTGCTGGCTGCTGAGTAGCAGGAGGCAGCGAGAGAGAGAGAGAGAGAGAGAGAGAGAGAGAGAGAGAGAGAAATACATAGCACTGGAAAAATGAGCAAATATGTACTAATGCCTCCAAACTCCCCAGCAGGGACGGGAGTGAACCTGTTTCAAAACTGACAGCCATCCTGAGCTATTAGATGCAATTAGCTTTACAGACACGTGTTTCCAGTGTATTTATTAGTACTGTCGTCACACAGTCAATAAATAACCCTTAATACCAATGCAATATTGCTTTTGCATCATCGGGGACAATATGAAACATAAGGACTTCAGTCAGGTTTTAAAAACAAAATCAAAAATCAAGAGCACTCCACTCCAGCAGCCAGTTTCTTGCTACAATGAAGCAAAACAAAAACCAAGAAAACAAAGTTCACATCCTTCTGGTGCCGTATGCACACTCTCAACTCTTCTCTAACATAAGACATCCTCTTTAGAAGTTCTTTTGTGTTCTGCCTACGAGAAAAAAAAACAACTTTGTAGGGCATCCTCACAATACAGATTTTTTTCTTCTGGTTTGTTTGTTTTTCTTTTTCCTTTATATGGTGCAATTCTAAAACAAGGACATTTGACTTCAGAAAAAGTAACTTCTGGCTTCGTTTTCTCTTCTTTAGTGCTGGCAGGCTGACTTTATCTGCAAACAGGGAGGCAGAGAAGAGTGGGCTTGAGAGGTATAAGAGGATTTGGGCTCTGCTGCCAAGGTCTCTTCAAAGTGTCCCTGGCATACTGATGCGCAGGTCTGAACGGAGTGGGAAGGAAAGAGGGCCTGTGACTGGCACAGGGTTTGGAGTTAGCCGACAGACTTGATTAAACTGTCTGCTTGGGGAAGACAGGGAGAAAATGAAAGAAGAAGACATGAGGATTTGAGGGTTGCGGGGGTTGGGGAGCAGGGTATGCTGAGTGGCCCTGGGAATCAGGGGGTTGGTTAGGAGCAGCCCATACTTCTACAAAATGCCTGCTGTCTGCTCCTAATGGGCACTCACTTCTCGAGCGGGGAGGCACAGTGAGAGGATGTAGCCAGACACTGCTCAAATCTGAGCCTCTGTATCTTCAGCAGTCACTTCCTGCTATTTTGCACCGCCTAACATAGAGAGTAATGGTGATAGTGGGGTGATTGCTGGGATGTGTTTCTGCGTTTAATCTAATAATCTATTTAATCTATTAAGCATTGTATTCCCCCCAAAAATATAACTGTTTAGGAGTACAGCTGGCTCAGTCTGCAAAATCAAATCATATAGAACAATGTGTAGGTTTAATTTGCAGCCCGTGTTGATCTTCCTATCAGTGTCACGGGCATCCTCTTCTTCACTCGACGTGAAAAGCCAGTGCTGCTTTTTTGTTTGTTTTTTGTGTGTTTTCAGAGGGTTAGTGTGTAAAACTGTTTGCTGCTAGAAAAGCATAGTTTACTGTTATACTACATCTAAAATAAAATGGAAAAGAAGAATTAAAGGGAATACTTTTTGGTGCGAGTAAATCCAGTAAACATACCTTGGCTCCCTCCTTGCCAGCAGCACCTGGAAGACCCTGCTCTCCAGGTGGGCCAGGAGGTCCAGGGTGGCCTCTCTCACCGACGGGACCAGTTTCTCCTGTGGGTCCCTAAGATGTTATCACACATTTGGATTCACAGGTCAACATATGAAAATGACCATATAGCGCTTAGTTACATTTACAAGATAAGTAATGAAAAGCTCATGTTTTCATATTATACCTTTGTGAATTTTACAGCAGATTTTTTTCTTTTCTACTTTGATAACCTTCTTACAAATGTGCCATCTAAATAAAGCTTACCATTATTTTCACTTACAATTTATGCCAGTACAGTACAGACCAAAGTCAGAAGGTGTCTATCTGCTGTATGTGAGCAATTATGTGATTTCAATTAATTGCCCACAGTACTTCTTGTTGGAATAAAATTGTAATATAGAAGAAGTTGATCCACAGCACTTACTTTATATCACCTTTTGCTTTGCTGTTTCTTCAGTAATATATGTGTTAGCCTTTCCTGTATATTTCCTCTTACCTGGGGCCCAACAACACCTCCCGGTCCTGGAGGACCAGTCTTTCCTTGGAAACCCTGAAAAAAGAAAAGAGAGAGTATGAAACCTTATTTCTACATGTTGCGGCAGCATTAGACACAAAGCAATGTAAAGCAATCACTGTGATTTCATTTATGATGAAAGTAGACAGTCCAAAGTAGTTCTTATAACTGGGCTTTAGGTGCCAAAAGAGCACGTCACTCTCAGACTGCAGGTTAACTTGTGGTTCCTACAGTATTTAAAAGCAGAATGCGAGAAAAAGCCTTCAGCTTTCATGACCCTCTTCTGTGGAACCAGCTCCTAGTTTGGACTTAAAAGACAAAAACTTAGTTATAGACTCTGCATGTAATCATTAGTCATTATTAATCTCTGGCTCTCTTCCACAGTGTGTATATTGTCCTGTATAGTATAGCTGCTCTACTACTGCTACGAGTCACCACTAACTTACATGTTCTCTGGGGGAATACAGACCAGTTGGTTGTTGTTAACTTTTAAGTTGACATTCACAGCATGTGGCTGATTTGCATTGAAGTACTCCCTGTGGATATGTTTAAGCAAATCTAAACAGCTAAACAGGATGAGCCAAAAAAGATCCAAGTTCAGAATTCCTGAGCATTGAATCCAACAGTGCAGTACAAATCAGATGAACTTCTGTCTCCAGGCAGAGGAACAATCCAATCTGCATTGATCTGAGTCCAAGTGCACTACAGTATATTCCTGAAATACTAATTCAACAGTATTCTAAAAACTCACTATTAAGTGGACTGAAACAACACGATAAAGAATGGTATCTTCTACCTGTATCACAGCTAATAATAAGTATATACACAGCTTATTATAAGTGTAATAAGTCTACATACTTGTAGACAGCGAACGGTTACAGCTTTCCTGAGAATTACTGAGGAGCAAACAAGAACAACCCCAGGATAAGAGGAGTGTTAGATGAACGACGAGTTTGAAATCAGCTTTTTCTACTGGATCCCTCATTCTCCGGCCTTTTCTATAACCTATGTACACTGAGGTATTACAATCGCAGCACATTTAATTTGCGACTTATGATCCTATAACGACACAAAGTTTCAAATGCAAACTCCTAACAAAGTCGGTCCTGACAGACTTATGACTCCAGGCCTATTGATCACTATGTGCTGTGATTTATGATGATGTATTATTTAAAGGAAGCCCTGAAGCCACGCTGCTGCAGCATCGGCCGTGACTCCGAGACACCCACTCAAATCTTTATTTGCACTTCCTTAAATGTAACTTGTGTTTCTGAGGACGTGTGTCTTTGATCATCTTTACTGCTGTGTGGAGCCCACTCATCAGCACAGAAACACCTTAATGAAGACTATTATTGTGGCCTGAATTACAGAAAAGGCAGGGAAGATCTTGTGTGTGCCATATTATATTATCAATGGGAAAGAAGCAGATGGAAAAGGAAGCTTTGATAAAGGCAATGATGTCAAGCTTTTAGTAGAATCATTGTCCTCTGGGCCTCATCAAACCAGGGTGCACTGATGCATACCAAGCACAGAGGAATGGACGAGTGGGCGATTCTAACATCATTTGATCAAATCTTACTTAGCTTTGTTTTTTGTTGTTGTTGTTATCTATGTGCCAATTCTGCCATTTTTCATTTAGCTCATGCACATTTTGGAACAACAAACAAACAATACAAACAAAAAAGCAACAAACTGTTGTATCCTGCTGCAACAAATATTATGCTGGCTGGCTTAGTTATCTCTAAGGTATTATTGTAATACAGTAGGCAGTGATACACAAGTAAACCTTAGTGGAACTGAACAGTCAAAACTTATCATTCTTTCATTGGATATTTGCAAATATGCCAAAGTAACAATAAGATAGAAACTCCATCAGAAATAGATGGCTACACAGCCCAGAGTGTGAGCCCTGTGGATTTACCTCGACAGTGTGTGTTTGTGTGTATTCTCTCTGTGTGAATAAAGACCAGCTGAGCTGCAGACTCAGGCACTATTCACAAGGCCTTTCTCTTTTAGAGTTTGCTTTACGAAATGGGTCTGCACCTCTGGCATCCCACCGACATGTTGTGTCACTGATTGTTATCCACTGCATATGACAGTACTATACATATGTAGCATAGCCACAGGAATAAGTCTTGTTTTAAAGTGGTTTTAATTTAGAAAGCTAAAAACGTATCATTCTTAGATCATGCTTGGTTCAAGTTCAACATGAGGTCTGTAATGTTCGTACAAGATATTGCAGTTACTCACTGTTTCTCCTCGCTGGCCAGGGTGTCCGGGCAGCCCATCCTTGCCAGGTGGTCCCTGTCAGGTAGAAAACAAGACATGCATTCACCAGGCAACCAGGTACATTCGTTGCTATCACGCTTATATCTTAAGTGATTGAGTAAAAGTTTTGTTTTCTAAGCAACAAGGTTTATTTCTACAATTTTGTGCAGATAGTTTGTGGCCAGTGTAAACATAATATTGAGAAAGAAAAACCCCTTGAGTATCCTGAAGTAGTTGAATGGTATGGAAAATAGGCTCAGGGTTGTTGTTGTTGTTTTTTTGGTGAAATAAACATCGTTACGGGCTGAGAGGTGAGAGCCGGCTATGAATCTAACCGGAATCAATAGGTGGAAATTACCACTTGTCTTCTGCCTTGACTGGGTAGTGAGAAAACGAGCTCTGCTTCGATAACAGTTAGAGTAATGACCTCTGAACAGAATTAGGGATATTGCTATGTATTACTGCACCCTATGAATTCTTCAAATTGAATCAATTGTGACTTATAATGTTTGCAAACTAGGCTAATTTGCTATTGCAACACCAAGGAAGGGTAAATAAAGTAAGAGATTAGACACAGAGCCTTAGTGTAGATGCTTTTTAGTCTGAGAGGCCAAGTGGCTTTCTTCTGTTCTGAGGAAGGAGAAGTACTTACAGGGGGGCCCTTTGGTCCAGGGAAACCTACTGGTCCCTGTGGTCCTTGAGGTCCCTGCAATCAACAGACAGTCAAATTAAGGTTATGACACTATGAAAAAGAGCAAAACAAAACCTAAAAGTGAAAAAGTGTCAGGCTCTGGGATTGCTTTATGTGCCT
>VOQK01000324.1:10657-25672 GCA_015052645.1 Benitochromis conjunctus | reverse complement strand
CTAATTCCAAAGAAGGTTAAAAAAAAAAAAAAATGGAGCTTTTCAAATTGATAAACTAGCCTCACCGCCAGGTGAGTAACTGTGCCTCAGGTCATAAATGATATGATATGAATACTGGTTATAACGATAACTTCAAAATAAGTTCCTATCTGATCCTGCTAAATCAAGCAGACAACATCACAGGGAAGATTGTAGTCATGGCAATAATAATAAGCCAAGCAAATACCTTTTTTATTCTCCAAGTGCATCAACATTAACTCAAAATAAACTATGTTGTAACCTAATAAGTTATTTTCCATTGTTGTACAAAATTAGCTGCAGCTTATCAGGTAACAAATCCTCATCAATGCTAGTGCATACACCAAATACTGAAGTGCACACACTGTATGTTCAGCTGATATAATTAATGAGGGGTTAAAACCAGCTGAAAACTAAACTGCATGTTAAAAACAATCAGGGTAAATCAGGGCAGGATAACAGACAGAATAATGACTAAGTAAGGGGAAAAAAGTTTCTTTGCCACCTACAATAGAGACATTCATATTGTGGGGTTGTATTTTAGTTACAATACATTATTGATGTAACAAGTGTTTTATTTAAGGAGATAAACCGATAAAAAATCTAATACGAGTTTAATTTTCTGGAGTCTAATAAAAGCTTCAAAGCTGACGCGATCATTTAAACTTATCTTTTAATCATCCTTATTCATCAGATTAAAATGTATTTCACCTCACTTGTCCATGTTCATAGGAGATTTACAAAAGAGGCTGTTCGAACTGTTACAGAGTTCCCGACACTACATCTCGGATCGCTTAAGTAACAAAGAAGTGTTGACAGCAGTCCATTAACATCTGCTTCAATCACTGTGCCATCACTGTAAAAGAGCAAACTTTAAGTCTGTAAAAGCATATTTCTGATAAACATTTACCTTTGAGACCGGAAAGACTATTTTATGATTGATTGATGATGAAATCACTGTACCTGGCCGAGGACAAGCAGGAGCAACGTGTGCCTTTGTTGCGTTCCTGTTGTTACCAACGTTCAACTTTGAGAAAAGAGGCTCAGTTTTCCCGACCAACTAAAATTCATCACACCGTGTCAGTACAAATAGTGCTGGTAGGTAAACGCTAATGCAAACAGGGCATTTGCTGCAGGTGCTTAATGGCCTTCTTTGTTTCAGGCCTTAATTGGACTTCACTAAATCAAGCCAATGTTTCTCATTTCTCTGATGCACAGCAAAATCAAATTCCACTAAAATGGCACTACAAATCTAACAAAATCTAATGAAAGTTATTAAATAAGGTGTCACTGCTGGGAATCTCTTATTGTGCAGCAACTGCACACTATTTACTTTTCTTTTTTTGCTGAGTAAGCTACCCAGCACTAAACATCTCGTTTTGAAGCGCTTTCTTTTCTTTCTTTCCTCCTTTCCTTTTTGGAGTGTCAGTTTGAAACGCTGCAAAGGAGCAATTTACTTTATTGCAATACTGGGAGCCAAGTGATAGGGTAAAAAAAAAAGCTGCTGTCTGTAGGAACAGTGATATAGCATTAAGGCAAATTCCCAGCTGACAGCAACCTATAGCACAGCGGTGTTATTATAATATTATACGATGCCTAAATTGGCCCTAATTAAAAATGAAACAAGTCAAAATTTTAATAATGTAATGAATGATTTATCTATTGATCAATTAATTTCTTAATTATTTCCAATCTATCATTATTTATCCTCCTGTTGAACTAGAAAAGTAAAAGTAAGGCACATAATTTTAATAAAAAAAATCATAATGTGTGTACCCTACTACTTTAGCATCTTTTCTTAATATTTATCTTTAATGCTTAGAATCCAGTTTGATGACATACAGTTAATACCAACAATTAGAAGTATATTTCTAATGCAAGGACAACAGTACCAAACTGGTATGGATCTAACCCTTGTGTGCTTTTAAAATGCATAAAAGCCGCTGCAGACTCAGCGTGTTGGACTTACTCTCTCACCAGGCGGGCCAGGAGGACCGTCGTTGCCTGCTGTGCCCTTCAACACACAAAAACAAATCATCATCAGCTCACATATCGCCGTTTTGACACTATGCAGTCTGCATTTAGCACCCGGCCAGGTCAGAAGCAGACAGCAGCTTTATTTTTTAATGTTCAAAATGACAAAGTAGCAATTTAATTGAAAAGTCTTGACTCCTTGTGAGTAGTGTTGTGTTGTGGTGGCTATAGCGTCAGAACCTTAGGTCCAGGTTTTCCTGTTGGACCTCTGGCTCCTCGAGCACCCCTAGGACCCTAAAGAGAGAGAAATAAAGTCATGTCAAGCGCACGACCTTATGGTAACATCATATCTAAAAGCCAAAACAATCTAGTTCAACAGCTATAATGTATGCACATAATTTGACTGGAAGAATAATTTAAACAGATTCAACACTGTTTACACTAATAGCCCATTAATCACAAAAATGACGGCGTGAACAGCACCTACCGTCGGACCTCTTTGTCCTCTCGGACCAGATTTGCCAGCAATGCCCTGTTAGGTAACAAAAAAAATTTAAAAAGGCTTAAGCACAGATTCTGCTCGTCTGTCCTCATCCAGCATTAATCCACTTAACATATGAAACCCCATTAACACGTGTTCCACACAAAGCATCTCTACAGCGTCGAGGAACAACCAGAGAACAGTGTGTTCCCAGTTTAAGCAGGGAACACACTGCAGTGGCTCATCGTTCCCTTTTAACTGATAAATAAACAATAATGTGTAATTACAGGACACAGTGCAAGGTCATTTATTTGTATGAGCCTATTTAGAAAAGCGTGAAAACCTTGTGAGATTTAAACTGTGATCACATGAATAAATGTAAACAGGTTATATCACAATATAAATAAAGGGTACAGGAGTTACGCTTTTATAGGTACAATATGCACTTTTTCATTGAAAGCAAAGGATTTGTTAAGTAACCAGTTGGCTTCTCACATCGGAAGAAAATTTTTGATTTTGTCTGGATTGCTTTATTTCACAAAACAACCTCGATGTGCCAAATAAGCTAAAACTGTTGGATGGACCTGGCTTTAGTCAAATAATACAGTTTAAAGTATACACTTAATGCTTCTGAGATATTTAATTAAAAAAATGAAGCCAATATATTTAATAACTCTTTATACTTTTAATCATCTTTATATTAAAGTGGATTTCAAACTAATACTCCATTACCTCCACCCTTAATAAAACAAACCGTGTTCAGCTCGGGGTATCTGGCTTACTGCACATGGAAATGGTGAACATGCAAATATGAAAACTCGAACAGCATCTCAGCAACTCTCCAAAACTGCGTGAGTGCAACTTTTTTTCAAGCCAAGAAATGAGGCCATGGGCTCAATGAAAGCACAATTGTTTCCGCACCTATTGTTCTCTCCCCAACATTGATTTCGCTGCTGTTATTCATTTATTTATTTATTTATTTTTGTGCCAAGTCACCATGCAGATGCTTTGTAATGGGAATCAATTTTCTTTTGTGCTGGGCCATGATGGCATGGTGATTTTCACACACAAAGACTAAATGCATGTGTTTTCTTACCCTGGCTCCTTTCTCGCCATTGGCTCCAGGGAATCCTGGGAAACCGCTTGAGCCCTGTCGACAGGAGGTAGATATGTCATGGAGGGGAAGCACAGAAACACGAGAGCAGCTGTGTGGGTCAGCACACGCATAATAATTAAAGCTCATCCCGTATTTATCTGCACTGCTGTTGAATGTCATCTTCAGTTACCTTTACATTATTAACACCATGCTCCTGTAAAATAGCCTGAATTTAGCATGACTTTGAAACATAAAGGGGTTAAAAAAATGTAAACCCTGTTCCTTATCTATACTGCACTGTCTTGTTAGAAAACATTTTCTCAGTCCATATAAAATAATAGGGGACATGCATTCACACACTGAAACAAGGGGAGGGTGACTTTACAACACGGCACAAGCTATCTTTAAACTCGAGACAAAGTGACATTTTCTGTAATCGTACTGTGAACAGGGGGATTTTCAAAAAAGCTTACCTTTTCTGCAGAACCTCAAATGTTGCAATGGGAGCATTCAACAAAAATCAAATCTGTGGCAAGCTTTACCTCCACAAAGCAATAACACCAAAATTTTGCACTGCCAAATTAAGTTGTGTTGTTTACTCATTTAGGGAATTATACCCTTGTAAATGACACCTTATTAAAAAGTGATGCCAAATTTTTTTTTATATATTTTTGGAAAAATTATCTTTTTAATGTTGTTTAAAAAACAACAGCGTAATTCACATTATGTCAGTGTACGACCCAATATGGGATGTTTGTCCATTGTGTTATTTCTGAGTGACCTGGCAAACCCGATGACCTAAACTTAATATATGTTCTTTATTATTATCTGAGAAAAAAACAACAACAAAAAACTTTGATTTTCACAATTTTACCTTAGGTCCTTGTCTTCCAGGATAACCTGGCAATCCTGGGACACCCAGTTTACCCTGAGAGACATTAACAGCACAAGTAAGCACAGGAATGCAATTTTAGCACAACTGCAGTCAGAGATTAAAAAAAGAGCCATGTTACCTTTTCTCCAGCAAGACCAAGAGGACCAGATTCACCAGGGGGGCCAGCTCTGCCTTTAGGACCCTCAGGACCATCCTCTCCACGCGACCCGATCAAACCAAGTTCACCCTATAATCAACAAATATATAACAACCTATGGTTTCATTTTTATATGTTGTAATTCTCCATCCAAAGAGTAAAGATTAGACTAAACGATGAGTCATCCGTGTCTTTATTTCAGTCAAGCTCCTCACCCGGTCTCCTTTGATTCCCATGTCCCCCTTGAAACCCGGGAAACCATCCTCGCCCTGAAATGACAGAAGTTTGTGAATTTTCTGGCATTTTTGGGGTTAATTTACTATATTGTTGCTAAAAGCATTTTTTAACTGTCCCATCAAAAGATATGAAATAGTTTATTTTCTCGTTTTTCCTGACACTTTTTTGAAAGTAATTTTTTGAAAACCTCTTAAAGCTTCAGCCTTCTTAGGTTCACTGTGTAGATCACAGGATTGACAGCGCTATCTGCTGGTCAGATAGTGGAATAGCACCTGCATGGAAACGTGTTTGATAGTTTCATCCTCTACACTTTCAGCAGCACCCATTCATTTGACTTGGGACTGTTTATATACTGATGTAACAAATTAGTAAACACTATATCACATGCTCTAGTTTGAAAGACACTAAACATTCAGCATATCTACAATACACTGAATGATGCTTGTGTACAATCAAAGTAATTACTGAGTTTGTGAAACTTGTAAATGGACACTGAAGGACACAACTGAGTTCATCCGAACTTACTTCTCTTTTCTTTGACACTTTCACTTGTCCATGTTTTCAACTCTCTGATGCATAATGCAGTACTGAGCACGTCTGTTGCCACCAACTCGCATTGCAAAGACCACACGCACACACCTCAAGAAAAGCACATCCTTTATTCATAACAAACTCTTTCTCCTCGAGGTTTTGGCTTTTGGATCTCTTGCTATAAATAATTCAATAAAAAATGATATGAATACCTGTCATTGTAGTAAGAACAACATCCCTCAGTCAGATAATAGATTTTTTTTTACAGTGACACAGAAGATTGATCTTGAATAAAAGTTATGGATATCTATGTATATATATATATATATATATATATATATTTTAAAAATGGTTTAAATTCTACATGGATACACACACACACAGTTCAACACTTCAAAAACTGCTTGGGATTGATTGTAGCGTTCTTTGAAAACAAAATCCTAGAGCATGACGGCTTTACATTCAACGGCGGATCGAGGGTCACTTTAAGAAAGTCTCCGTCTTTGCTGAAGATGGCTATCGACTGACCTCTACATTCAGGCTCCAGCAGCTGTCCACTCCAGCTCAAAGGACTCAAAGCAAAGCTGGGAGTGCAGGTAAAGAGCCACTGTTGGAGACGTCATTACCCGTGACGTGAAACTATCTACTGCCTGTTCCCAAACTTTATTTTTGCTGCCTTCAGCTTTAACACAAGGTGTAGTTTAGACTGACAGTCTTTGATTTGACTTTAGCAAATATATTATGTATAATTATTAAGCTATTTTAGCTGCTTAAAGTCTATAAGCTGACATTTTATACGATACACTTGTGTAAAATAATATATACATTTTAAAAAGACATATATATACCTTCTCTCCCTTTGATCCCTTGAGACCACGGACACCATCTGCACCCTGTAGGACAGAAGTCAGACATTAGAGTACGACACAATGATGTCTAGCAGGACAAACTCCTTCATCAAACATCAAACCTCATACCTTAACACCACGAGGCCCAGGATAACCAATGGGACCCTGTGGGCCTGATGGACCCTGGAGCAAAGAAAAAGTGTATGATTACGGCAGCTAACGCTTAGCACATAAACGCAGATAGCATTAATAATAACTTGTAATTATATATTTAAATTCACCGATTAGTGCCAATTTAACATGGCTAGGATCCCCATTACAATTCCATCGTAAACAATCAGTGTTAGTCAATTATTGAAGCCAAGCATGTAAAGAAAGCGCTCATTAAACTGTAACATTAAATACTAGCACAACAGTTAATAACATGTTTTGTAACCTGAAAATGAATAACAATAAAAAAGTGAATGAATGGATAAACGAATGAACAAATATTGCTGCTTGATACTATGAAATTAAAGAAATCAATAAAAATACAATTCTGTGACTTAACAACACCTACTTGGGCTCCTTTCTCTCCAGGTGGCCCCTCTTTACCAGGATGACCCTGCAAAAAAAAAAAAAAAGACATCACAATGGGGTTTACACTTTTGCGAAACTGTTCAATTTAGTGAATGTTGTGCCCTAATGCGTGTCACTGAGCTACCTGATGCAGCTGTTAATGAATTAATATTAACATCAATTTCTAGCCTTTGTGCTGTCCTTCAAACACGTGGCAAACAGACCAAAGAGTCACTATTCAAAGCTGAATTGTAGTGCATTCACATAATGCTGCATTCATTATAAGGGTAAACCTGCGTGCTCTATGGGGCAAACAAAAGCATAGTATATTAACAGATATACTGCTGCAAGTACAAGTTTTTCTAGTAATAATACTAAAATAGATATTTGTGTGATGGCCACTGATGAAGTAAGGTTCATAGTACAGAGAGATAGGTTGGCTATAAACTGCCCACAAACATATGGAATCCTTTAGCCTCTGACACTCCTAATCTGAGGTGTGAGATTGAGGCAGAGGGCTGTAAATACCCAGGCTCTGGGGCCCGAGGTCAGCTAAGGCTGTCTGCCTGCTGAACTTACACACCTCTCCAAGTAAGGGCAGTGAAGGAGGTATGACATGAACAACTACGGGTCTGAAATAACAAATCCCGTAGGCTATTTATAAAATTCTGGTGATGGAAAATGCCATGAGAGCTGTCTGAGGGACAGTTCTGCCGTGTTGCACAAAAAGGATTAAATAAAAATAAATATATTGTCCATGTGCATTTTTGGAAGCACATAGCTCGCACAACTTCATTTATAGTCTCAGATGCATATGAGATATTTCAAGAAAGACAAACAAACAAAAATAAGGGCCATTTCCCAAAATCATTTTACCAGCAGACTGAAGGTATAACACAAATAAGTCAAGGAGTCACTGTACATGTGTGCATCTGTGTGTGCGCTCTCCGTTTTCTCAGTAATCTACTTCCCTCTTGGCGGGTTTACAGCTGAGGACTCAATACAGAATGCTGTTGTTTCAGGTCATTCGAATGAATTCTTCTTATTTTACTCTATAAGCTTTTTATTTTTTCTGTTTTCACAATTTCTGATAACTTGCAGGTGAGACGTGTGAGACAGATATTCTCAAAACCACCTCCACATGTAAAATTTCAATCTGTGTGAATTATGAGCATCACAGTCTTACAATATTCCAAACATGGTTCCAGACTTTTAAGTGGACGCATGTAACTAATTTAACTTGGGTTTTGGTTTGATTGTTTATTAATGACTGCACTTTTTGTTGTGCACTTAAGAGCAATTTTTTTGTAAAAATGTCCTTTTCATCTATCCACACAGTACCACCCACCCCCATAGTTAAATTCTTAATCTGTGGGGACTAAAACCTTCTTTTATTTTTGCAAAACAAATAAAGGTAAGGCTCTCAAAGTGGATTGTTCACAAACTACACCGCGCACGTCTATTGTTTCGCTAATCCTCAATGATCTCGTAGGTACATCAGCTGTGCCAGTATCAACTTGGTGGTTATATAAAAGTGCACAATTGCCCCATAATTAAACAGCAGATTCAGAACTAAACTACTACTATTACTAGTACAAAATAAAAATAAAAATAGCGCCCACAATTTTAGTGAATATTAAATGAGTAAAGTGGTGTTAGATTATCTTGTGTGTGGGTATGTATGTGTGTAATACTGATATACAGTATGCATGTATATAGGTCACAAGAGCACGCACAGGAGGCCCATCAGCTCCGGGTAATCCAGCTAACCCCGACCTGCCCTGAGGTCCCTGTATGAGGAAAGAAAAAGACAAACAAGGTCATAGTTTTTGTTTTTTTAAAAGAGGTCCAGAATTCTTATAAAGATCAAGAACACTAAACGTATTTATCAAAGACACGTGACAAAGAAGCATGCAGTACATAGCATACTTAGCATGAATGTTTAGACTGAACCTGCAGATACCAAATGATTTGCCTTATTTTACCAAACAAGGCAAACAAACCATAACGCTTTAATAATAAGCTTTCAAATAATGAAGATGGAAATAAACACACTTTTTCTCCAGGTGGTCCAATGGGGCCTTGAGGACCAGGAAGACCCTGCAAAACAAGTGACAGATAGAGATGAGAGTCGCTATAGCAACAACGGGCATGCTCAAACACATGTGCAAGCTGGATAAACTGAAGAGTGTGTTGGAGCTGTAAATAGTTTAGCTGGTAAAGAAATGCTAAGCTTGTGTGTTTAAGTGTGTTTGTTCTTTCTAAGTGGGGTATATTAGCATTCAGCGTTTGTTTATGTGCTCCCATATATGCATTTCTGAGTGCCTACCTGTCATTGCGTTTTACATTTGTTGGTTTGGTTGTGTTTGTGGTGTCCTTGTCTCTTCCTGCCTTTTGTGTTTCCCATGCTTTTGTCTTCATGTCTTTCAGCATCAGGTATTTATCTTTTGGTTACTTTCTATTGTACTGTGTGTCTTCCCATGTGTCTTGTATTTTTACTTCCCACCTTTGCTCCTTTGCCTTCTATGCCTGGCAGTTGGCCCATGTGCCTTTTTCCCACTTGTGTGTCATTTTTCAATCAGTGCTCAGTGTATACAGTGGCTACAGGCAAACTGTCAAACTTGCTTAGGAAGAATTCTAACTGAGAGAAGAATCTCTCTGAGCGGCAGCCATAATAACCCCTAATAAAAACTGGATGAGTTTTCTAATGACTAAGGAAAGGTGCTTCAGTGATTCTTTTATCACCTCCTTCAGCAGTAGATAGACTAGACCATCCTTTTATGAAGTGAAAGGTGATAATGCCCTCCCATAATTCATAGCGACATAATACGTGAACATCATTAACTGCAATGAGCATAACTGACATGTGGCAGCTAATTGTTCATTAATAGTGCAGTTTCTATTTGATACCAAAATGTGCTGATAGAATTTGAACCTTCAGTGGGAGGTGACCTCTCAGGTGAACTCTAAACATTATTTCTATTTAATGCTGAGTTCGAATTCTGTCCTTTGTAACAAAGTGATATTTTTCCCTGGTTCCTCTCTTTTATAAGACCTGCATGTAACAGCACAGTAACACTGAATGACGCATCTAAGATGCATTTTGTGTAGCCCATCTTTGAGACACTGTTTCACCACATCAGACCCACATCAACAACATCTGCTGCCACATTATTAAGCTGTCTGGGATTCTTCGACTGCTGCGCTTCTCTTCTCCTAGGTCCTTAGAAATTTTGCCTCACACTTTTCTTTGACCTCATGATGTTTTCCACTCAAGCAAACCAACAGTTGTAGAAGCTTTGCAGGAATTAAACCAACATGAAGATGATGAAAACAAAACAAATAGTCCCTCTCCAAAGATAAGTCAATGAAAAATATATCTGCACTTTGTCTTTGCTTGTTTCAGGTGCAGTGACGACACCTCGTGATTGATTCGTTCACCTGTGTCCCAGGGATTCCCTGCTGCCCGGGTGGGCCGGGCTCTCCTTGTGGTCCCTGAAAAGAAAGGAGACTGTCAAAACTAGACAAGAAACATCATTCCCAGAGCAACTCTCACAAATGCAGTGCAGTTGAATGATACCCAGGCACTGTTAGCAATCAGGTGTGCTCTGTCGCCAGGACTATTTACTGCCCAGATAACAAAGAAAAACAATCATATCTCAGGGGATAAGTTACCGAAGGATTTAATTAACTAATTGAAATAACCTCTGTAAGAAGTATTTTGGTATACCTACTTTTCCCATCTGCCTCATATACTTCAATGTGGAAGTCCACAAAAATCCACTCTTTCCTAAAATACCACAGCATGTTTACTTAGGGGTCTAGGACAGAAATAAATAGGTTTGATCTTTGAACATCAGGGTAAAAGTGAGGCTGTAGTAAGAAGCATTTGCTTCTTGACTCTTGATGGACATTTAATTCTCAGTAGCAGCAAAACATATTAAAAAAATTCTGTAAGTTGTTGTTATTTATATATATTTATAGTAACATAATGTAACTCGCAACACATCTTTATAATATAATGATCACAGTAGACCCACAATTGAGCACTTAACCTTTAACCTCACAGCTGTGCATCCTACAGCCTAAAAGCTAACGTTAACAATGCGCAGTGAGTAAAAGCATTCTGTAGAGTTCAGCCCAGGGTCTGAAGATCTGCAGCATTAAGAGCTGACATGGTCACATGTTGGTGAATTCACTGAGAGGAAGCTGTGTTTGTACCATGTTTCCTTTTGGACCGTGAGGACCATCAACTCCAGCAACACCCTGCAGAGGACACATTAAATAAGACTCGTGACAGATCATATTAATAGCAGGCAGTGATGCTACATAAGGAGATGGTAAAAGTCAGGGTACGTACAGGTGATCCGGGGGGTCCTGGAGGTCCACGAGGTCCCAGCAAACCTCTTGGACCCTATGAGGAAGAAACGACAAAGATCAGAGTTAAAATAAAATGAGGATTGTTTTATGGTCATAATATTCATGAATAATTGTCAGAAAAATGCTGCCCCTGGTGGATGCTTGTGTTAGCGTTTTAAATGACTTAAAGAAGATCATGTTGCAGCTTGCTGTAATTTCATAGATTTGGGATGGCATGATATAATAAAACCAGGAGCCTTACACTCTCTCCAGCTAATCCTCTAGGCCCAATCTCTCCATCCTCGCCCTGAGGGAAGAAAAAAAGACTCAGAGAAAATGAAATATGATCTTTACTGAACTTTTAGCGTTTATCATATTAATTCAAATAAATGAGACCTAGAAGTAAACAGTGGCATCTTGTATTATATATCAACAATCATTGCCTTTAACTTAAGGTGCTCAAAATCCTCTTTCAGTTCGGGCTTACGTTAAACCACTGCAAACATTACTGAATGCACCAACAGCCAGGAGTTGGTTGAGGTAGTTTCATAAGAAGAAAAGGTTAGACACAACCTCCCCTCGTTCCCAGTTCGCAGTCTCAACCCAGCTGCTGCTCCCTGAGGGCTGAGCTGGTGAAGCACATCTGATCTAAATAAGTATGCTGGTGATGCATCTCAGCTGAGTGCAGGTATTTGAGAGATAAAAGAGGAAGCATTTACTCTCTGTCCATCCTCTCCAGGGGCACCTTGGGGTCCCATTGGTCCTGGTTCTCCCTGACAAAAAGAAGAAAATGGAGAAAGAGATCAAAAAGGTACACAGGTTGAGGTTAATGCCTCACATTATGATGTTTTTCATTTATTTTGTAGAATTTTCCAGTTGGAGTTTTTAATTTGAAAACTATGTTAGTGGCCTTTCATATATTGGTTACATTTTTGTTTCTTCATCCTTGCACACTAACCATGTGATTTTTTTTGCTTCCTGCTCCATTTCACTATACCGTAAACGCCCTTCATACCAAACCTTTACTGCTATAAACCGTAAACCTGCAGATTGGTGAATTAAGCTCGAATGAAACAAATATGACATCATAACACAGATTTGGAATAACCAGCTGACACGCATCAGGACGGCGTACTCTACAGTGATTTCACTCGTAATTTTTCAATGTACAAACCAATTACCGAGCTTGAGTGCGTGATTAATGCAGGTACATTAGTGGAAGCCATGTAGCAAATTATAAATTGTTAATCCATTTTCCCCTCTCGGCATAACAGTTATTCACTCAGCACACTGAAATTCCAAACTGTGTCACCGACTACAGGCAACTAAAAGAGATCCAAGATCTCCAAACATTTGGTTATTATTGTAATCTAAGACAGCTAATCCTGTATAACTGAGAGAGTTTGTTTTGATGCCAGTTTTGTGACTTATGACACGAGGAAGCAGTGTTTTGTTCATAAGCTCAAAAACATCTAGAGGACTTGTTTCTCAGGCAAACAATGCTCTGTTTCATATATACTCTCAGTGGATAAATCTCACAGCTATTCTAATTCAGAGGGATCTGCAAAAGAAAACGTACTGAAGTGCCATATTATGCTCACCCTGTGTCCTTTTTCACCAGGCAGCCCAGGAAGTCCATCAAATCCTCTGTCACCCTGTAAGGAAAAAGTACGCACCACGCAATATTACAAAAGCAATCTCTATAAAGACAAGAACAATTCCACTATTTGCTCTTCTTTTAGTTAAATAAACTAGTTATGTAGCAGCATTTGTACCTTAGAACCTGATTCTCCAGGCATGCCACGGGCACCATCAGCTCCAGCACGACCCTTAAAACAGAAGAGAGATTAAAAATATGAATACAGATTTACATACTGAGGAGAAGTTCAGAGCAGACCTGTCGGATTCTAGAAAATGTAAGACAATAATAATAATTATTACATTTCAGGTCAAAGCATTCAGCTATCAGCATTCACACTGCACTTTCTTGACATAATGCATTTTCTAGTTTTCTGTTATATCTGCTTTACAAACACACTTCTGTGTCTGGATTTTGCTGCCAGCCTCTTTTTTCATTTCTGTAGAAACATACTAGCTATTAAGTTCTATTATATCATCAGATATAATGTCAATATTAGTTTTTTTCATTAGATTTACTCCTTCTGTGAACCAATTGGCTTGTTGGATTTTGCAAAGTCTTGTTAATGAAGAAAATGAGTATTTGTTTGGTTGTTATGATCAGTAAATAATGACGTAGTCTGTCTGAGGTGATACTGAAGAAAACCAAAGAAAATATAGATTTTTCAGATTCGACTCCAATTTGAAGGGCAGCTTACATTTCTCTTATTATCTCTATCTCCTCCTCGCTCTACTGGTTTTTATGGAAAAGATTAGAAATGACAGTGAAGTCAGAGTAAGATACATTCCATGTACTGCATCTGTACATAACTAGCTTACATACTCTTTATTTAATTATCCATCCATCCAGTCGCTTCCACTTATCCTTTTCAGGGGCGCTGGAGCCTATCCCAGCTGTCTTAGGGCGAGAGGCAGGGTACACCCTGGACAGGTTGCCAGTCTGTCGCAGGGCTAACACATGGATACAGACAACCATTCCCATTCATATTCACTTCCACATTCACACCTATGGGCAATTTAGAGTTTCCAATTAACCTATCCCCACTAACTGCATGTCTTTGGACTGTGGGAGGAAAGCTGGAGGACGTAGACACGGGGAGAACATGCAAACTCCACACAAAAAGACCCCGGCCTGATGGTGGAGTTGAACTCAGGACATTCTTGCTGTGAGGAAACAGTGCTAATTACCGTGCCACCGTGCTGCCCATATTTATTTAATTAAGCAATATTTAATCACATTTTGTAGCATTAAAATCAGCTAAGGTCCTGCATTTTAATTAAGCTTGTATTACTAACTTGCAAATGACTGGTTTATGTTTATTAGTATCCAATTAGGTCACGATGTTTGGCCCTGCGGAGGGACTGAACCGTGACACTAATTGCGTCCCAAATCCATAGTCAGTGTTAATGTTTTGGCATTTTCAGACAGATTAACTGCCCGGCCATTGATCCGAGGATTGGAGGGACCACAGGCCTTTAAGCACATCTCAAGCAATTGTTTGTTGGAGTGGAAATAAGCTTCTGAGCCACTGAGGAGGGGCGACAAGTACAAACAACCACACAACAAACACAGAGGCATGCAAGCACACACACACACAAACACACACACTGCAGTGTGAGTGCTGGAGGTGAGCGAGTTCACTCACCCGCTTGCCTGGCTTTCCAGCCTGCCCTGGGGGACCTTGGGTGCCACGAGGACCCTGTAAAGGCACACGAGGACCAGTTTGATGATCAGCAGCACTATTTGTTTCTCAGTTTGTGTGAAATGTTTTCACCCAGTCATTAGGTCATAACTTATCCCTCACCTGAGGACCAGAGTCTCCACCTTCACCTTTCAGTCCAGCAATGCCAGGTGGACCCTAAAGTAAGAGAACACAAACCAAGCATGCTTTTATATATATATATACATATATATACATATATATATATTTCTTTTCAACCCTTTTCACACGCAGTTTACTTCAGGACTGATTACAGAAAACAATTATTTAAAGAAAACAGCAGATGGCGACATTTAGCCTTATTTTTACAGCACACAAACCATATACCGTTCAATGCTCATCAAAATATTAGTTTTAAGCACAAATTGGCACATTATAAACTGTAAGACACTCCTATCACATTCTTGAATTATGGATTATATACACCTGGCTTAAACGCTGATCTTTATTTGCTGCAAATGACTTGTTTTTAGCTTCTACATTCTTTGTGCCAAGTTAGAGCTTAAACTTATTCGCAAGTTTA